>OY776279.1:24062181-24332181 GCA_963675445.1 Linnaemya vulpina | reverse complement strand
TTAAAGTGTTGATTATGTTGTTGTCGCGTGTAATAAAGCAAGAAATGTGCCTTTAAGAGTTGCCACGGTTCGAAATGCAATAATTAAAACGGTTATCGGTACGGGCGTTTAAAATATATGAAATTTATTGTGATGAAGTTTTCTTAAGTGATTTTGAAAGGTGAGTTAAAAAGATATTTATTGAAAAATATATTAAACTAATAGAAACAAATAATGTGTTGATAATTAACGCATTTAACTAGTCAATGAAGACATACATAATCACAATATTTTTATGATCCTGAGCCATTTTTTTCTATTGAATACCTCGCGTTTATATAATTTTGCATTCTTATTTAGATACTACGATTTCAAAATAGTCTTGCTTTTCCTACATTTTTTAAAAAGAAAGTAAAATGACCCCCAAATTGTAGGTATCTGCTTAACACTAGAAGCACCGACAGTTCCAGTCCTCCCAAAACTGCCGCTGTAACAAAATTTTGCCTTTGCAATATTTTTTAGGATACGACACACTTTTTTTTAAATTTATATCAAATTATTACAACTGTAACAGCAGTGAATAATGGAATACTTGTAAAATGGATGCTGATATTTGATATCGCACTAATACACTCTTTATTATTTTACATCTTGCTGAAAATTTTTATTTTCGATGGCACTTCTTGTACGATTTCCTATTTATTCGAAATGCCTGGAAACGTTTTTGAAATGTGCTTGGGGAGTTCCATTTATATATCCACTGTTTGAAATACTGAAGGAACCCAAATTACCCAACAGCAATTCTGGGTATAATAGTTTTTTAACTAAATCTACATGTAATAAGATTTATTAATTTAAATTTTCAAATTTAAAATAAATAAAAATTTATGAAAGTAAAAAAGTTTTGATAAAAAGTGGAGATCTTGTCGGCTATTCAAAACAGTTACTTAAGTCCGCTACTCTACTTCAAATTTCAAGAAATGTAATAAATCCATATGCACTGAGCGATCAAGCAGAAACTGATCGAGACTTAATAGAAATGTTGGTGAATTTGTGTGTTACATTTCCTTTTACGCTCTAAAATTTAGTTGGCGTAATTAAAATAAAAGAAATATTAATTATATATTCAATACTCTGTTTATTTTTTATTTGAAAAAAATTTTACAAAGAGATCTTAAATCTAATCACAATAAATACCTAAAAACTATAACATAAATGTTAAACTAATTCACAATAAGTCCCGTAATGCCTTGGCTTTTATTCTCCCATTACTTCTCCTTTTGATCGCAAAGCGGAGAGATTTTCCATTTTATTTTTCTGCAAATACTTCATAAAATCCTGAGCACTGCTAAAGCTTTTCAAAGGATATTTGCCAAAACGTCCAGTGGTCTTGGCGACCACATAGTAAACAGGATAAGCGCCAGGTGCCACATGGACGGGCATTATTTTGGATAAGAAGTTACCAGCCAAGTCTTCTTGATTGTAGAGAAAATGTAAATGTTTCTTTTTTGGTTGATGTTTGGCTTTTGAAGTCTTATCGGCAGTGGCCACCAGAGATAAGCCTCTACTAACGGGGTTTTTCGTAAATGAAATTTTCGATTTCACTTCCTTTAATGGCTTCGAACGCTGCATGTTAATATATTTTCTTTTACCATTGTAGGGGTGGAGGGATTGTATTTTATATAAATCAGAGTCTGTATTTCGATCATAAGGATCATCTGCCAGGGAGGGCAAATCCAAAGGATTAACGCGTATAACATTTTTCGTAGCCTTTTCTATTGTGTCGTGTATAACGTCATCGGTAATTAACTCGAATTGTGATAAATTCGCTTTATTTGCGAAATCATTTGGTTGAGCAACAGCTTCAGCTAGTGGCTGGGCTATGGCTGAGGTGAGCGCCAGCAGAATTACTATGGCCAACAAAAACTACAATAAATTATAGTTATTCATTAATTAAAGCAATTAAATTATCAGGAATATTCTAAGAAAATTTTTAAACACATTAAAAATTAATAATAAATTTGTTTTAATTATCTTTTAGTTTTTTTTAAAATATATTTTGATTGCTTATGATCTCACTCACCCATAACTTGTGACAGCCCAACATAATTTATTAATATTCTTCCGCAACTTATTTTGATTTGTGTTTTAATTGAATTGTTTTCAAAATTTACACCTTCACTTGTTGAAGCTTATTTTCTTACGTTTTGAATTTTATATTTAAATTTATTTTGTATTTTGCTAGAACTACCAACAACTGTAGTGAAATGTGAGCGACTGATCGTTGTGTAAGCAATTCTGTTATGTTTTATGTGGTGTCGGTGTCGACAGCATCTACCGGCACCGCATCTCAACATGTGATTGTTGTACGTGTTGTTGATGACAAATAAATATTTCGATTTGTTTTGTTTTAGATTCTTTCTCTCTGTTCTTTTTCTTTTTAAAGCGGATTTATTCAACACAAAAAAAAACCTTTTTTTGTATTTCTTGTGGAATTCTTAACTTGTCAGACGAATATGTTGATTATTAAAGCAAATAATATTATTATTTAAACGTGGGCATTAACAATACAATTAGAAAAAAATTAACAATAAAAGTAATCAAAGCGTTTGAATATTATACATACACTGAAAATAATCTGCATTTGGCGTAAACAGCTAGTTAATACTGGAATCTATTTGAATATATCCCCTACACGATCGCTACTTCTCTTTGTAGAATATAGAAAATTTTCGTACATTTTACAATAGCATTTTGAAAATTTAGCTCCATATTGAAAATGTATAAAGAAAATTTCGAAAATTTTTGGTAACATATTTCTCTCTATACCAAAGAGCAGAATTTAGCACCCTGCTTCCTCGGCAAATGTTCACTGTCGAAATAAGAGGTAAATAAAACTGGCTGCAACAAATCCTCTAACCTGTCATCGATCATTGGCGAAGTAGCACGACAACAAAAATGGCAATTATCCGCTCAGTATTGGTCCTACAAAAAAAAAAAGTTTGCGAGTATTTGTATTCAAATTCCCGTGTTTTTGGTTATTTTTATTTCTTTTCTACTTAAATATTTTACATTAAAAAAAGAAATTAGAAAACGTTGGAACCTAAACGGCATTCCTGAAGCCTCAAATCTATCGTTTGTTATGCTGTCCCATGTTTTTGAACTCTTCTAGCTAAAACTCTAATTAATTTTCTATCTGCTATAACTTCTTAACAAACCAACCGATTTCTCTGTGATAAGCAGTAATAGACATAATCTTTGAGTCCCATAAAAGAATCGAGAACATGATCCGCTCAGATATATAATTTCGCATTCTAGTTTCAATCGATTTTTCTTAAATATATTTCGTTAACCGATTTCTCGGTGATTGCTATAGTCTTCCAGTCCCATAAACGAATTCAGAACATGAACCGATCAGATATATAGTTTCGCATTCTATTTTAAATCGATTCTTTTTAAATATATTTCGTTTAGAATAACTTAAAAATGGAATTACCGATTTGAACTCGATTTGCGGCACTTGAAGGAGTTTTAAATGTCAAGAGTTGATTCATTTCTGGAATTGTTAGGAAAAGCCGTTGAAATAACCAACTTCCGAAAAATAAATTCTTATTTTTCTTTGGTAGTTCTCGAAAACTACCAACTATGATTGATACAATTTACAGAAAATCTAAATTTAATAGAACTTTTTAGAAAGTAGTCAGGTCTCGATTCGGTCAAGTCAATCAAAAGTTAAAAGCTGCTCACTTACACACACACACACACACACACACACACACACATGCATACACACATAGTGACAGGCTCCCAGAATTAGTCAGGGTAGTTTTCTATGACCTCAAAAACTTCTTAAGAAAGCAAAACGACTTTTGAAAGTTTAAAATTTTTTTAGATGGGACTCAGATACTTTTTTAGAATTCTCGAATATTCGTATTCTTCTTCTTCTTCTTCTTAAATATGTTACAAATAAAATAAAATATGCAGCATAAAACAAAGAGTAAATAAACGCCATTAAAAATTAATTGTCACAATTAGAATTGAAATCAGTCAGTGAATTAGAGAAGTTTCAGTCTGCAACAAAGTTTTTTTTTCATTAACTTTTTTTATAAAAAAATTAACGCATATTAATTTAATTGCGGGATAATTTAAAAAAAAATTAATAATCATAATTAAAATCCACCTCAACTGTCACACTTAAGCAAAATCAAATTCAAACTCGTAGTTGCAGCATTAAAACTCAAGATCAGCATTGAATACCGATAAAAGTATTATAATTATTTGATAAAAAAATTAGAAAAAAAAATATTAATTTCTAATTGTAAATACATCCTGACGTCGGCTTAGAGATTCCACCAGACATGCTAATCAACACAGTCGCCCCGTAGACTTGGAGAAAAATTATTATTGCAAAATCTTGAGTATTCACACGTCTCGTTGACTGGACAGAGAGTCATACAGACAGAGTGACCTTAAAATAATTGAGACGATGATTTATTTTCTAAATATTTAATTGCGTTAAACCGTGCCAAAGCGTAATTCCGTTTGTAATTATTTTAATCCCAACATAAACTTAAAGTTGTTGTCAAGACGAGGTAAATTCTCATTAAAAAAATGTGAAATTTTAAATTTCAATTGAAATGAGGTTTTTATATTAAAATATTAATTACAGTGGGAAAGTTTATATTCACTTCGTTGATTTTGTAGCAACACTGAACAACAACAACAATTCAATTTCGATGGGATAATTTCTCAAAAAGTGTTTTTTATATTAAATTGTGATAAATATTCCAAAGCACAAGGGAAAATCAACAGCAGTTTTATATATTCAACTAACACAGCAGAGCAAAACAGCTGTTTTCGAAAGCCGCTACACTTGCGTGTCTTATTACCTGCTTAATAAACTTTTAAAAACAGAGGAGCTTTTTGTTTTCACTTATTTAAAAGATTTTAATACGAGGTCTATCACAAAGAAAAAATTTATTTGTATATGTTCGGTTTTAAACGAACCAGATCGTTTCGAAATAGAACTATTTATATTACAATTATCAAGTTAAGAGGTCTGTTTTCTTAAAACGCACAGTCGGCAATTAAGGCGAAGAGAAATTCTTAAATATATTCAAAATATGTATCCGCACGTGGTGGAATATCAGAAAAATATAAAGGAAATATGGAAAATCCCCAAATTGAGATTTAGGATTGTATTTTTGGGAATTGCGGGGACCTTAAAAAAATCCAATTTATTTTCATTTAAATTGCCTTGAACGCGTTTTTTCATTTAACCTTAAATATTAATTGAAGTAAAAAATTTATGTATTTATTTTCGTTTAACAATTTATAAAAAAATAACTGAAACTTTTCTTATACTAAAATTTTAGCTGAAACTAAGTCTGAAACGATGTTCGAACTGTTTAGAAAACTATTATATAGGGTGTTTTTTTTATAGAGTGATACAACTTTGAGTTGGCATCACTGCCTTATTTGACCACCCATTTAACAGCTCATACTTAGAGCAACGCGTACAAATTGTGGATATTTTTAATCAAAATAATGGTTCTGTTCGTCAAACTTATCGTGCAGTTCGTCCATTAAAAATTTTACTTCCCGATGAAGCCCATTTCTGGTTAAATGGATACGTAAATAAAGAGGATTGTTGCATTTGGAGTGAGGAGAATCCACAAGCTTTTGTCGAACCACGATCACATCCACAGAAAATTACTGTTTGGTGCGCTTTATGGGCTGGCGGAGTCATTGGCCCATGTGTCTTCAAAAACGATGATGGTCAGAATGTTACTGTTTGTGAAAATTGGTGTTCTAGATTGCGCCCTATACGCGCCAGCTGTGGCAGCCACATGGCCAAAATCATATTTAAATATTAATGTCATAAAATTTTCTATCTATTAAATCTTGATATCAAGAATATTTTACTTTGTTTTATTATGATTTAAACTTGTATCACTCTATAAAAAACACCCATTATATAAAACTTCCAGTGAGTGCTATGAAACGTGTTCAAGAAATCTATTTCTAGTTAAATCGTACCCTTCAGAGACAGTCAATTTAGAGGAAACGTGTTTTAATAATAGAGACAAGTTTCTTAATTAATTGATTATAGGGGACAGCTGCCGCCTTTCTCGTAAACCAAGTCATGTGTGGGCCGGTGCTTCAAAATCTATTGTTAAGTCAGTCGATCGTGTAGTGATCGAGGGTGAGGAAACTCAACGGAGACAGTATCCGCGGGCGCTACTCCTTTTTCCCCACTCCCAAAATCGATCTTCCCAAAACCTATCTTCCCAGTTCCAGTTCAATGCATTACATATATAGGGGGTCATCCCTTGAGTGCTGTTCCTTTTCATAAACAAAAAGATTTTGTTTTAACTTTCAGGTCATCCTAATAGTTGTTAGTCAAACCGCTTTTAAAATTATCCACATTAAATTTAATGCGACCCACGATTGTAGCGTTGAAAATATGAAAGGTGCCACTGTGCGACGTAATTAGAAAATTTTAAAAATAACCCGAAGTAAACGAAACAAGTTCAGTCTGCTAGAATTTATTTATAAATTCGTATGAGGTATTGTTGTAGTATTATTTTTTTCTTAAATTATTGAGAAACGCACATAAAAACCCGTCACAATATTTTCCGTGTAAAAATTATCGGTTCTTCAAACACCACAAAATCTTGTCATAAATTTAAGTCACATGGAACTCGTCAGTTTTCGTTTTAAATTGTGGATAAAACCATTTTATTTCAGCTGGTGGCTGGCCGCTATTTCCCCGTTTCATGCAGATCAACTGAAGATGACTCAGCGTTCGATTGTGATTTTTTTAAGTGATTCAATCGTTAACGTGTGAATTTATTAAATGTTTCACTTAATTTTCGCTACCAAAGGAAAACAATCGCTAAAACAGTTTAAACTGTTGCTTTTATTTTTAAAATTTTTATTTCCTAAATCTTCCGTTTATATTCTTGACCCAATTCTTCAAATTTGAAATCTTAAATATTTTAGTGTGGGCATGACTTAAACCGTGTTATTGTTTGTTCTAAGTTTTTCGCTATATTTTATTAACTTTCTTTTACAATAAAGTTTTTTTCTTCCAATTCATTTTGTTTGCTGCTGTTCAGAACAAGTTTATTGACTCCAAATGCTTTTGTTCAATTTATCATAAATTTAGTTGTTTTGCATTTTGTCATGTTTTTAAAGTCATCAATAATCGCGGCAAGAATTTAAGCTGAAGTTTGTAAATTAATATGAAACTAAACATGCGAGGGTGGAAGCAGAAATGTGTGCATTAAAATAATTAGTTTTCGTTATTCATTTTTGTCGAACTAACTGCTCGACTTAATAATCCGTTTGTCCTGGAATTTATTGGCAGTTTGTTTGATGGTTTATGTCGATTTCTTTTCTAGAAAATAATGCAACATTTTTCACACTTTTTAACAGAAAATATCAACATTTTGCCATTTCAAAATAAGGAGTTTATTAGAAATGAGTCCAACGTCCCTCACAGAAAATAATGTCTTTTTTAAAACCTCCACTTTTCAGAAAATAAGGGAAAAAATGTTACATGTTTTCTAGAAAAGAATTAGAAAAGTTATTGAATTGATAAATTTATTTATGGGATAATTGATAAATTGAAAGCTCTTTTGAATGATGGTTGTTCGGAGAAATTTATTAAAGAATTGATTGGTCGTTTGATCATTGGACTTATTCGTGTATTGAATGGCCGAGGGACTGATGATTACTCGATTGAATGATTTATTGATCAATAAAATTTGAGGAATATATTGATGTATTTATGGGTTTATTGATTTTTATAATGTTCGTTTTATTGTTGCATATTAATTGCGAGATAGATTGCTCGATTTAATTGTGATATTATTGTTGTTGATGCCTGGATTGATGGATTTGTTGCTGATATAATTCACGAATTAATTTAATACTTTATTGATGGATGAGCTGATAAATTTATTGATGAATTGTTTCATTAAGTGATTTATTAATAAATTAATAGGTTAATTAAATGCTGCTTCGATTGATGGGTTTATTGATAAAAAAATTTTGGATTGATTGATGGATTGATTGATTTATAATTGATGACTTTATTGATGGATGGGCTGATAAATTTATTGATGAATTAATAATTTCATTTAGAGATCTATTAAGAAATTAAAACTATTATTGAATGATTGTTCAATTGATAGATTTATTGATTGAAAAATTATGAATTTATTGATGGATTGATTTCTTTATAATTGATGACTTTATTGATGGAAGGGGTGATAAATTTATTGGTGAATTCATACTTTTATTAGGGGCTTATTAATTGAATGATGGTTCGATTCATTGATAGATTGAGTGATGGATCTATAATTGTTGACTTCATTGACAGATGGACTGATAAATTTATTGGTGTACTAATTGTTTTATTAAGGGTTTATAAATAGATCATTAGGTTAATTGAAGGAGGGTTTGATTGAAATGTTTATTAAAAAATTAACAATGGATTTATTGATGGATTGAGTGCTTTATCTATAATAGATAACTTTATTGATGGAAGGACTGATACATTTACTGGTGAATTAATTTTTTTTATTACGGGTTTATTAAAATATCAATAGATTTATTGAAGGTTTGCTTGATTGAGGGATTTATTGATAAATAAACTATCGATTTATTGATGGGTTGATTTCTTTATAATTGATGACTTTATTGATGGAAGGGGTGATATATTTATAGGTGAATTAATTGTTTTATTAGATGCTTATTAATAATTGTTTATGAATTTATTGATAAAGAAATTGTGGATTTATTGAAGGATTGATTCATTAATTGATTTATTAGTAAATTAATAGGTTAATTGAACGCTGCTTAGATTGATGGGCTTATTGATAAAGAAATTACGGATTTATTGATGGACTGATTTCTTTATAATTGATGACTTATTTGGCGGATGGACTGACAAATTTATTGGTGAAGTAATTTTTTTATGACGAGTTTTTTAGTAGATCAATAGATTAATTGAAGGCTTGTTTAATTGAGGGATTTATTGTTAAATAAACTATGGATTTATTGATGAATTGAGTGTTTTATCTATAATTGATAACTTTATTGGCGGATGGATTGATAAATTTATTGGTGAATTAATTGCTTTATTAGAGGCTTATTAATAGAATAATAGGTAGGTTAATTGCATATTAAATATATTGTTAAATAAATTTTTGATTTATTGATGGAATAAGTGATTTATTTATCAATGGATTGACAGAGTAATTTACTGATGCATTTATTGTTGGATTGATTAATCGAAATCATTGGAAGATTTATTGATATAATGATTGACTGATTGAACATTGAACTCATTGATAGAGAGTTTGGTAGATATACTGTTGCTTATTAATTGATTGATTGATTGATTGATCAAGTAATTGAATTATTGTATTTATGATTTTTCTTAATGATTTTATAGTAGGATTGACTGCTTGAAATACTGATTTATTAATTGTTCTAGTGATTGGTCTTTCAAGTGCTAAATTGATTAATATATTTACTAACTTATTTATCAAGGAATTGCTTTTCCGATTAAATGGATTGATTGTTCAATTTATTGATAAATTTATTGTTGGATCTGTTGTTGGAACAGTTGATGTTTAATCAATGAATTTGTTGTTAGATTTACTAAGGAATTTGCTGAATGAATTAACTGATGGCCTTAAAGATTAAATTATTGATGAATTTATCTATTATTTTACTGCCGATTTTTAATAGATTGACTGATGGAATGATTAATGAGTTGCTTGTTGGATTTATTCAAGGATTTTCATTATTTTCTTATGAAATATTCACTGCAAGTTGAATTTGAGAACTTTTTAATATCTTAAAACAAATTTTAATATATTTTCTACTTTCATTACGACATAATTGTAATTGACGTTATAATTGTAATTAGAAATAAATGAAATAATTAATTAATTGTTACTGTAAGTGAATTTGAGAATTCCGTCATATTTTAATGAAAACATTTTAAATCAGTTATACGATAGTTATACGTACATTTTTAATCGAGTCAATATATACTTAATTGACTCAATTATTTTCCTGTTCACATACACACAATTGAATGATCACATGACAATTATCGTACCAAATTGTTTATGATCATGAGGACCCAATTTGAAATCCGGGATTTATTTGATAAAATTTTATTTTTCCTTTTAGTATTGAAATTAAAAAAAAATATTATTAAAATTATCTTCAATTTGGCACGAAATTTTGTATTTGTGGCTTTTTAGTTTTTCTCTACATTCCGGCTGGTCAGTTCCGGCTAACTTTGTTCGAAGAGTTGTGTGTTTTTTTATTTTGTTCGCTATTAAAATATTTTATTCTTGTGTTTAATATTTTAATCTTTTTTCTTTTAATAATTAATAGATTTTTTGAGTTTTGAGATTCTTTTATATTAATATTTAATATTCAATATTTCACTAACCATCGGTTAGCTTCTTCAGGAAATTATTTGGTTTTGTCAAAAATAAATTTAAAAAATTTTTATAAATATTGAATAATCTTTATTTGAAATCTTATATGGAAAATTGAGCTCAATAATTGATATAAACTTAATTATGCTGCATATCTGAGCAGATTTTCAAAGTCATTTTAAGTGAAATATTGTATTGAAATGTAGCTTAAGCTAACAATGTTTCGAATTGCCATAAAGTAGTTTAATTCAAAATAAATTTTTAAAAATTATTTTGTACCAAAAACTATGAAAAGTTGTGAGAAATTCGTGGTATCCGATAGAATTCTTTATCGAATTGTGTTTAAAACCGTTAAAATACTAACCAAATTTTATTATTTTTTGCCTAAGAAGTCATTTGTTTTGCTTAATTTCAATTAATTGTCTCAATTAACTTTGCAGAAATTCACTTTTTTAAATCTCTTCAACAAAGGCAGTGAGACAGAGTCAGGAACAAACCCAGCGCTGGTAACCCTTTTTTTCAAACTGATTTTATTTAAATAATTTTGGCTTTTAAAACACAAAATAGGTTAATTAGGAAACGATTTGGAGTGCAAATTATCATCAATTAAGCCGATGTTTTGTTCCATAAATTGTAGGACGAAAAATTTTTTTTCTTTAATAAAAATTATAAAATAATTTTGGCAATTAACAATTCGAAAAAAATAATTTGTAAAGCTAAAAATGCCATCATTTAATTTATAACTGATTTTACTAATTATCAAATAAGAGTAGCACTTTATCACAGCACTTTTAATTAAAATAATTATAAAAGAAAGAAAAAATTTATAAATAATTTTCAATAATTTCCTAATCAATTTGCGAGTCTTATCTACTCGAGCAGATAAATTCTTTTGTCGTGAAACTTCCCATTAACATGTCCCGGCATGTAGTAGACGGGATAGGCCCCCTCAGCCACATTCAGAGCCACGCCTTTTTGACTCCCCATGGCGATTTCACCTTGTTTAAGCTTAATCGGCGGTACAATATCCATTTTGAGGGGCACATAAACTTTTTGCAGTTTTCCTTTGGAATCTTTTACCAGATCTGTTGTGTAGGGGGCGTATGGTATCACCACTACGGCACTAACGGGTGAGCCGTCATGATCTTTTTCCAGCGGCATGCTGGCCACGATAATGTATGGAATAAAGCAGGTGGCAAGAAATAGACACTGGAAAGAAAGCAAATAAAATTATTGAGTTGTTAAACCAAATTAAAGATTTTTATGTTAATCTGGCAACGCTGAATGGGTGATTCCATACCAAATCGACAGAGTAACGACCCCAATTAATTTCCATGAAATTCGGATTAAAAATTAATTCGAAAAAATTAATATCTTCTCTCCAAAGTCATGGCACATTGAAAATATCAAAATTTCGCCGTATATTTTCAGTTTATTTTTTGTTCAATATCTCAAAAACCATCTCATACACAAAAATGACTTGAATAGAAAATATAACATAATTTTTCTTTCTTCTATAAAATTGTTTTCAACTATTAAAAATTTACTTCACCAAAAAATTTATATAGGGTGTTGTTCATAGGGTGATACAACTTTGAGCTGGCATCACTGCTTTATTTGACCACCCATTTAACAGCTGATAGTTGCTTTTTGTTAAGTTTGCTTTGACATTTCATTATGGATCGACTTACATCAGAGCAACGGGAGCAAATTGTGGAAGTTTTTAATCAAAATAATGGTTCTGTTCATCAAATTTATCGTGCACTTCATCCATTCAAAATTTTATTTTCCGATGAAGAACACTTTTGGTTGAATGGGTATGTAAATAAACAGAATTGTCGCATTTGGAGTGCGGACAATCCATAGAAAATTACTGCTTGGTGCGCTTTATGGGCTGGCGGAGTCATTGGCCCATGTATCTTCAAAAACGATGATGGTCAGAATGTTACTGTTTGTGAAAATTGGTGTTCCAGATTGAGCCCTGTACGCGTCAGCCGTGGAGGCCACATAGCCGAAATCATATTTAAACATTAATGTCATAAAATTTTCTATCCAATTAAGATCGTTTGATTGATATCAAAAATATTTTACCATGCTTTATTATGATTTAAGCTTGTATCACTCTATAAAAAACACCCTTTATATACATATTTTTGGTAAAATTTTTAAAGATCCTGAAACTTTGAAGGATGTTGTTTTTAATAAAATAATCTGAGACTGAAAAGCATTTTATTTAATTTTAAAGGGAAGACAAAATATTATACAATTTTAATTTTTTTTCAAAAATGTAATAACTGCAAAATTTTGAATTTTCAACAGAGGATTTTATATTATTTTGGCTGATTTACATTAGTAATATTTTTGAAAGTTTAAGAAATTTTGAAGGATGCGCTATTTTCCTTTTAAGATACAATTATTTTCTCTCAAGACTTTTAATAAAATAAAATGTCCTGGGGCCCTTATTAAATTGAAGGTTTTAATAGAAAAATATTATATTTTAAAAAGAAATAAATTACATCCCTTAAAATTTCAAGATCCTTAAACTATTGAAAAAAAAATGTAATTCATTAAATCTATTTTCAAAACTTTGCACATATTACATTTTTCCAAAAAATACAAACTTTTGTTTCGTAATTTGTAGGCCCAAATATTCCCTTTAAAATTTTATAACAATAATTTTTCAGTATGAAATAGTTTTTGAGATACTGCACGAATAAACTGAACAAATTTGGCGAATTCGCCGATATTCGCCGGTTGATCATACTCGACTTTATTAATGGAATAATTGAAATGAAACAAGTTGAGAACTCTACGGATGTAATCAAAATTTGTTTTTATGGTGCGTTTAATGTGTGAAACTCAAATATAAAAATTATGGAAAACTGTTGGCCCTACAGGCACATCCCTGTAACTTCCCGCGAAACTATCGTGACCTGGTTTTTATACTATTTTCTGCTTCTGAGCTGTTTGAGCTAAAACACGATTATTTTAAATTTCAAATCAACCATTTTCCACGTGATAAGCGGTGATTGATGTAGTTTTCAGTCATTATAAAAGAATCGAGAATGATTTGGGAGTTTTTCAAAATAAATCACTATTTTTCGATTTTTTTCGATCACGATATCTCACGAACAGATTAACCAATTTCCACCCGATTTACGGTGATCGGAGTGCGTTTTAAATATCAAAAAGCCGATCAAGAATTATTCTAAAAAAACTGCTTTGAAAATTCATTTTTTTCTAAGTGCTTTTGTGACATAAAAAAGTTCGAATCGGTTCGATTTCAGAGGAAATCTAAGTTCAGGAACGTTCTTCGGAAAGCTACCAGTTCAGCGTGATTCAGTCCAGCCTTTCAAAATATATAAGTGGATAACATACTTACATACTCTCATACCCATACACAAAGACACACATGCACACATACACACACACACACATGCCGACATATTTAAGTAGTGACGGGCTCTCAGAATTAGTTAAGGAAGCTTCTTAAGACCTTAAAATCCAGAGATCTGATGAGATCCCGATTTTTTTTAAGCAGGCTGAAAATAATGACTTCCCGGTTTTTTTATATTTTTAAATTTTCTCAACGGAAAGTTAAAAATTACTGAACTATTAAATAAGTCCGGTAGCACAGAGAGGTGTTTGATATTAATCGATTAAAGAACGCAATGCAGGAATCGTTTAATCCTGCAAATAAATTTAATAAATTGACCGCTTTTTTATTGACTTAAAAAAAGTATCATGAATTTCAACAGATGCTGGACCGATTCTCTCTCCAGCATGCAAGTCTGCAGATGAAAAATAAATTTAAACAAAATTTAATTGTGCCTGAAATTTTTATTACATTTTTTTAACTTCAATTCTTATCTTAACTTTATTTTAAGTTCTTAAATTTTTTGAAATAAACACTTATTTGTCTGATTATTTAATTTATTTTCAGACGCGCTTTACCACTTTCATATTGGTGATTTGCTATTTCCAATACGAATTTTTTAATTAAACGCTGAGTCACTGAATTGAAAAAAAAAGTATTAAATTTTGTTCCACCGACTGAGTTGAAAATTTATATTTTTTAGATGCTTCTTAACGTGGCCAATTGCATACTTATGCCACTTAAATATTTCAAAACTTTTTAAGTAAAAAATTTGTTTTCTTTACTGAAATAAAACTTTAAATAAATTTTAAGGAGGTGCTTGTCTTTGTCCGCAAGTCTCTTACGAGTGACTGGAAGTTTTTGTTTCAAAATACAACAATTTAAATAAATATTTTTCCAAGTAATTGTTGGCCAAATTTGGCATGCAGGTATTTAAATAAAAAAAGAATTTTATAAATTTATATAAATATAACGTGTTTGTATAAAATAATATTTAATAAATGAGAGAAGCTGTTTGCTTTAGTGTTATGAAGCAAAAAATTAAATAAAATAACAAATGAAATGTATAATTAAGTTTTAACATGAAACTTTAATGCTTGCAGTATGTTGTCATCTTTAAATTAACCCTGGAGGGTTACTCTTCATTTTTATATATTGAAGTTACTCTTCATAATTTTTAAAAACAGTTCCAGCAGAACAACTTTTTAAGTTAAACATAAACAAGAATATTTTAGTGAAATATTTTATTGAAAAAATAGTTTAAAAAAAAATATATAACTTTAAAACCTGTTTTATCTCTTTTAAAATCAAATTTTTTAAATTAAAAATAGTTCCAGCGGAACAATTTTTAAAACTGAAAACGATTCCAGCGGAACTGTTTTTAAACAAAAATATTTTACACAGTTAAATATTTTATAAAAAATATAATAATAAATTTATAACATAAAAACTTGGTTTTCTCTTTTAAAATTCAATACGAATTTGAGCAAAATTAAAAGAGTTACATGATGAAGAGTAAATGATCTTTGCCGGTTCAACGAACAGTAACCATCCAGGGTTAAAATAATCGACTAGCTTAAAGCTTATGTTGCTTCACTACCGTGATTATTTTGTTGTTTGTATTAAATTGTTTTATGTGTGTGTGTGTGTGTCTACTAATTCGTCGATAAATTAATTAAAAGAGTTACAAGATCAAGAGTAAATGATTTTTATCGATTCGACGAACATTAACCATCCAGGGTTAAAATAATCGACCAGCTTAAAGCTTATGTTGCTTCACTACTGTGATTATTTCGTTGTTTGTATTAAATTGTTTTATGTGTGTGTGTGTGTGTGTCTAGTAATTCGTCGATAAATTAATTAAAAGAGTTACAAGTTCAAGAGTAAATGATTTTTATCGATGCGACGAACATTAACCATCCAGGGTTAATATAATCGACCAGCTTAAAGTTTATGTTGCTTCACTACCGTGATTATTTTGTTGTTTGAATTAAATTGTTTTGTGTATATCTGTGTGTGTGTGTGTGTGTGTTGTCTGCTTATGCGTCTGTTCGTCGACTCGTGTTAGTTTCCCAGACTGACTGCCTGTTCATCTTTAAGTTTTATTAATTTGACTTTTTCAAATCTCTCATAACTTGACTGTCTGCTTTTATGACCGACCGCCCTTTCGTCTAACCAACTGTTTGTCATTCTATATGTCTACCACTTTGTTGTTTTCGCATCCCATAACTTGTAGATGCTGCCAATAACGAATGTTGGCTTCTTCAACTTGAAATTCTTCAATTGATAATCATCAATGGCAGCGTAATTTGTTTAAACATTTTCAAAATAAAAAATAATATTTCAAATTGGAATGGATGTACTGAAACATAATTCAACCACTTCTCCACTCTTCATATTAAACAAGCAAATAAACGAATTTATTTGCTTAATGCAAAGCAAATTAATTATAAAAAAATTTTACAAAAAATGCATTAAAAATGTATATAAAAAAGATACATAAAATAAAAAACTTAAATAATAAAAAAACAACAACAGCAACAGCCATCATGGTGCCAGTGCTGGCTGTTCAGTTTTGTTGTTAATTTATCTGCGATCGCTTGCAAAACAAAAAAAGTGCTTTTGAAAAAGTGTTGAAATAATTGTTGTATAACTTTTTTAGTTTTCGTCGCTCTATTTGTCGTTTATGTTTGTTAATTTACTCTTTTATTCATTTTAACTATGTGAACAGTGAATATGAAATTAAAAACAAAAAATATTTAATCAGCTTTAAAATATATGAAATTGCTGTTGACACGTACGTTTCTTCTTCAATAAGTTGTGGTTTAAAAGGGCCCCTCTTTCAGTGGCGTGGTAAAACAACTTAACTAGCAAATAACATTTTTTCTCTGGACAATAATTCGAAATGTTTGCTTAAATAAATATAAAAGTAAACGTCAATAATAATCGAATCATTTGCGAATAATTTTAATCGATGACGATTAAATAATTTTTATTTGAATAACATTTTATAGCACAAAGTTTTAGTTGATTAATTATTATTTTAAAAGTTTTATGCGATTAAACTACATATTCGAATATTATTCGAATGGGCAGTGGATAACTTTTATTTAAAGATAAATTTATTATAAAAAGATTTAGTTGAAAATCCTATTCTAAACGCAATTATTTAAGTCGTAGTATTCGATTAAATTAAAAAAGCGATTAGTATTCGAAAGAAGTCAAATAGCGTCATGCAGGTGCTATTGTAAATATTAATCGATTAAATTTGACGTGCCAATAATATATATTCGAATAATATTTTTTATAGTGAAGAGTTTTAGTCAAATAATCTTATGAAAAGGGTCTTTCGATTTAACTTGATGCACTTATAATATCGAATGAATTTTTAATCGAATAGTCTGATTCATTAAATATATATTTCAGTAATTTTTGTCGATTAAACTTGATATACGGGTAATGTCTTATGAATTAAATATATTCGAATATAATATAATAGTTTGAACAAATATTTTTGCTCTAAAATTATTTATTCGACTAAATATATAATTTTATGCGATTAAATTATTTTATTCGATTAAATAAATAATTTTATTCGATCAAATAAACAATTTTATTCGATAAATAAGTAATTTTATTCGATTAAATAAATAATTTTAGCTGATTAAACAAATAATTTTATTCGATTAAATAAAAACTTTATTCGATTAAATAAACAGTATTATTCGATTAAATAAAAACTTTATTAAGTTATTAAATTAATTATAATTAAATTAATAAATATTATAAATTATTAAATAAATAATGTGATTCGATCAAATAGACAATTTTATTCGATTAAATAAATAATTTTGTTCGATTATATAAATAATTTTATTTTCTTAAATAAAAAACTTTATACGATTAAATAAATAATATTATTCGTTTAAGTAAATAAATAATTTTATTCGATTAAATAATTTTATTCGATTATATAAATAAGTAATATTATTTGATTAAATAAACAATTTTATTGAATGAAATACATAATTTTATTCCATTGAAGAAACAATTTTATTAGATTAAATAATTTTATTCGTTTAAATAATTTTATTCGATTAAATAAATAATTTTATTTTATTAAATAAAAAACTTTATTCGATTAAATAAATAATGTAATTCGATCAATTAGACAATTTTATTCGATTAAATAAATAGTTTTGTTCGATTAAATAAATAATTTTATTCGAATAAATAATTAATTTTAGCCGATTAAATAAATAATATTATTTGATTAAATAAATAATTTTATTCGATTATATAAATAATTATATTCGACTAAATACACGATTTTATTCAAAGAAATAAATAATTTTATTCGATTATAAAAATAATTTTATTCGATTATATAAATAGTTTTATTATATCAAGAATTGATATTCGTTAATAAATAATCCCATTTAAATATTATATATTCAATTAATTTGATTCGATTAAATAAATATATTCGATTAATATTTTAACGCAACTTAAAGAATTTTCTTTTGCTGCGCATTTTCTAGGCAAAAATTTTGATCAATTAATATTTATTTAAGCAGTTTTATTTGATTAAATAATATATAGTGACACTTGGAAAAATTTCAGTAGAACAAAATAGAATCGAATAAATTTTTAGGCGAATAATAATGTGGTATCGCCCTACGTCCTCCACTGACTAGTTACTGCTTAATGTACTGCACATGTAGGGGTCATTTCATATGTTTATCTAGTTACGTTAATAAGTTTATTCGATTATATTAGATATGTTATTATTCGAATAATAATTGAAACTTTTTTATTCGAATATTTAATCGAAAAAATACTTGATTCTTAATCGCCGGAGTAGGAAAGGGAAATAAACCGTCGTAGATTTATTAACTCAAATATGTTTTGCATTCCAGGACGAATAATCGCAACAAAAAGTCAATTATTCGGTCAAGTTGTGTTCTTAGCATATTTTTTTTTCAAATATTAAATATATTTCTTTTTTTTAAGATTAAAGAAATAGAGTAGAAAATATTTTACCTTATTCGGGAGCACTAAAACTAAAATCAATTAAAGGTCATTTCTCGTGTTCATCAAAATCAACAGGAAGTGGAAAAATGTTTTGAAACATAATTTTCATGCAAAATTATTTTAAAATACTTCTGCAATAAAAATGATTTTTTCAAGTTAAGAAATTTTCATTTAAGAAGAAATGAGACATAAAATATTTCATCTTGAATCACATAAAACTTCTTAAATTATTTTCAGGTACAATAATTCAGTTAAAAATGAAAAGATTTCGCGCGATTTTCTAAATACAACTTAAATAAAATTATTATGGGATACTTTTTTGGCCTAAATAAGTTTTATATTAACGAAATCTTTTCGTAACACCGAAACCACCGAAATTGCATTTGCAAATATTTATTTTATTTCGGATTGTTTTGAGTTATTTAAAATTCTGACAACTTTTTCGTCTTATTTTCCCACAAAAATGGTGTTAAAGTTTCATTTTATTTAGTTAATTAAAATATTATTTCAAGGCAACAAAACATTTAAGAGAGTTTTCGTGCAAACAGACAACTCGCACACCTTGGAAATGTTTGTATTGTCTAATGACAAGCCGCAAACTGCCGTTGACGAGGGTGAAGATGATGATGACAGTTGGGTCTTGTTGTTTTAAAACTATTCCTGTCGTTAGTTTTGATGATGGTGTTAGTGCAACGCCTAATTATATGCAACAATAAACTAACCAGCCAGCAAGACACTACTTTCTTGCTCATACTCTTCCCAACTTTAAGTTTGCAATGGAAACAAGAAGGAGTTGTGAGTTTGTTAATGGCGGATAGAACAGGATGTCAGACAAAAGCTACGGAAAAAACCCATTAAATAAGCAGTTAGAAAGTTTTGTTGTTTAGTTAGTCGGTAACGAGCAAAAACAAAAAATTAAATAAAATCACAAAAGAAATTATAAGTGTGAGAAAAAAACATTAATTTATTTAATTCCACAATGGCAACACCTTCAGTTGTGGTGAAGACAACAACCGGAAACAAAGTGAAGTTATAGAGGGAAAGAGAGGGATACAGACCAGACAGACCAGACAGACTGTTAACCAGCCTGCAAGTATGCTTTGGTAACCTCTGTCACTGTATCTGCCACAAAAGTTAAGGTCTCCAAAGCTGGCGTTTGCGTTGGTGTTGTTGTTGTTGTTGTCGTTATGTTGTTTGGTTTTAAGGGAAAAATTAAAATGTATAAATTATTTCTTACTTAGAGACACAACTCTCTCTATCTCTCTCTCTCTCTCTCACTAACACAAACGTTGTTATAAACTTCTTCTTCTTCTTCTGCCGCTTTAAAGTAGTTATAAGAACGCAGCACAAGCGTTTTAAATTAAAATATTATTTGAAAAAAAATGAGTACGAGAAGTCTTGAAATGTAACCAAGACAACAGCAAAAGGTACCCTTGATTTTCTAAAATGGTACTTTAAGGAATAAAAAAAAAATCCCTTTAAAATGACACAATCATTTTGTGCATGAACGTTATCATTCACATCTTCTTGGCCGCCTTTTGAGAAGAGTGCACCAGTTCTAAAAACTTTTCCGACTTGGAAGTACAAGAATCTAATAACGTAAGCAAAAAAGGGCCAAATAAATGTACGCAGTCAGGGAAATTTTAAAATTTGCCCCGTATTTTAATAGTCGCCTTGTTTAAGTGCTTCAAGACGACCACTTCTTTGAATACTTTTTGAAAAGTAATTTCTTCATGATAATTTCTAAATTGTATTTCCTTAAAAAGTACTATTTAAAGAGGTACTTTTTGAAACGTACCATTTTAAAAAGTACTATTTGAAAAGGTACTTTTTCAAAAGTTACTGTTCAAAATAGTATTTTTTTTAATTACTCTTTCAAAAGGTACTTTTTGAAATGGTCCTTTTTTAAGAGCTATTTTTTAAAGCTCCTTTTGATAAACTTACTTTTTCAAAAGGACTTTTTCAAAACGTACTCTTTTTAAATTTACTTTTGAGATTTACTCCTTTAAAAGGCACTTTTTTCAAAGGCGCTTTTTTAAAACGTGTTTGTTAAAAGGTACTTATATCATGGTACTTATTTAAAAGGTGCTTCCTTGAAAATGTACTCCTTGAAAAGATGTTCTTAAAAGTTTAAAAGTTAATGCCTTGGACGATACATTTTTAAAAGGTCCTTTTATTAAAGGTGCTTATTTAAAAGGAAGTTTCTAAAATGTTGTTTTTAAATGGTGCTATTTTGAAGGGTAGATTTTTAAAAATGTGCTTCTTAAAAGATACATTTTCAAAAAGTACTTTTTTAAAAGTGCTTTTTTAAGAGGAATTTTTTAAAGGTACTATTGTAAAACTTACTTTTTTGAAATGCACCTATTTGAAAAGTACTATTTTGAAAGGCACTTTTAAAATTTATTTTTTTAATAGACTATTTTTTTAAAGGTGCTTTCTTAGAAGTTAAAAGGTACTTATTTTATGGTACTTATTAAAAGATACTTTTTAAAAATGTATCCTTTTGAGAGATGCTTTTTTTAAAAAAGCTTGCTTAAAGTTAATACTTTAAGAAGATACTTTTTTCAAAGGTACTTCATTGAAAGGTACCTTTTTCATAAATACTTATTTAGAACGAACATGCTAAAAGGTACTATTTTAAAAAGTACTGTTAAAAATGTAGTTTTCGAAAGATACCCTCTTAAGAGGTGCTGTTTACAAAGTACTTTTTTAAAAGTGCGTTTTTAAGAGGTACATTTTCAAAGGTACTATTGTAAAACTTCCTTCAATTTACTATTTAATAAAAATTTTTTTCCAAGGTGCTTTTTTAAAACGTGTTTTTTCAAAAGGTACTTAATTTATGGTACTTATTAAAAGGTACTTTCTTAAAAATGTACCCTTTTAAAGGATATTTTTTAAAATGCACCTATTGTAAAAGTACTTTTTTGTAAGGTACTTTTAAAATTTACTTTCTTAATATACTCTTTCTTGAAAGGTGCTTTTTTAGAAGGTATTTGTTAAAAGGTACTTATTTTATGGTACTTATTAAGAGGTACTTTTTTAAAAATATACCATTTTAAAAGATGTTTTTTTAAATATGCTAGCTTAAAGGTTATTTCCTTAGAAGATTCATTTTTCAAAAGTACTTCATTGAAAGGTACCTTTTTCATAGGTGCTTATTTAAACGAAACATGCTAAAATGTTCTTCTTTAAAAAGTACGGTTCAAAATGTACACTTTCAAAAATTACTCTTTCAAAAAGCACTGTTTAAGAAGTTCTTTCTTAAAAGGTGAAAAGTTACCCTTTAAAAAGAAGTTATTAAAGAGGTACTGTTTTAAAAATACATAAAAAGGTACTTTTTTGGGAGTACTTAGTTGAAAGAACTATTTTGAAAGTAGTTTATTTTGAAAGTTACTACATTAAAAAATAACTTTTCTAAGAGTTCTGTTTTATCAGCGGCTATTTGAAAAGGTACTTTTTAGAAAGTGCTTATTTTAAAAGATACGGGTTTAAATGGTACTATTTTTTAAGGTACATTTTTAAACGATGCTCTTTTAAAAGGTACTATTTAAAAAGCTACTTCTTGAAAAGGTACTGTTTTGGAAGGTACTACTTTAACAGATACCCATTTAAAAGGTACTTCCTTAAAAGCTGTTTTTTTTAAATGTACTCTTTTAAAAGTACCTTTTTAAAAGTTACTTCCTTGAAAGGTACTTTTTTAAGAATGTACTCTTTGAAAATGTGTGTTTTCAAAATTTAGTATGTATTTCGAAAGGTACTTTTTTAAAAAGTAATTTTTTGAAAGGTACTTTTTAAAGAAACTTGTTCAAAAGTTACTATTTTAAAAGGTATTTTTTTGAGAATTAAAATTTTAAAAAGTTATTTATGTTTCTATGGCCATTCACTAAGGATTACTTTCTTCAAAGAAACTTTATGAAAGCCTCTCCTTTTCTAAAAGTACTTTTAGAGAAGGTACTTATATGAAATGTCCTTATTTAAAAGTTTTGTATGTAATAGGCAATTGTTAAAAAGGCAAGAGTGCCTTTTTAAAAGATACTTTTTTAAAATATATGAGAACTCTTTTAATGAAAACGTTGGAGTACTTTTTTGAAGATACTTTTTAGAAGTTGCATTTTCCCCCTTTTTTAAAAGCAATTTTTTTTCTAACAAATACTTTTTGAAACATTTTCTATGTGAAAATTTTAATTTTTTTATATTAAAAAAAGTCCCCGGTTTTTAAATATCTGTTTTCAAAACAAATTTTTAAAATTTATAATTTCAAAAGATAGTTTTTTTTCTGAAAGATGATGTTTTGAAAAGTTGTTATTTTGTCAGATATACAGAAACTGGTGAAGTTTTTTTAATGCGATTTATTAAAGAAGGAAATTTCTGAAAAACTCCATTTCCAAAAGGTAATTTTTTAAACGTTTTTTTTTTCTTACAGTCCAATTATTTAAAAAACCACTTTTTCGAAAGTGATTTTTTTCAAAAAGTTCATTCTAAATAATTATTTTTTTATATATAAAATAATTAGCGATTTCAATTTTGTTGGGCTAATTGTATCAAAAATGTTTTTTATTTAAAAGAAAAACATGAATAATATTTTAAGACACAAGGTAAAATCAACATGTGCTGTTTTCGAAAGCCGCTACACTTTCATCATGTTTTTAGTTCAGAAAGACATGATAAATATTCAAAAGCACAAGGGAAATTCAATATCAGCTTTCATATATTTAATTTGCACAGCAGAGCAGACCAGCTGTTTACGAAAGCCGCTGCTCTTTTTGTATATTTGTTTGCTACCAGTCGATGATGAGTTTTTAGATGAACCAAAAGATTATTTTAAAGTGCATGAAGAGATATTTTTGTGTAAAAGAAATTGGCAGCGCGGGCCAAAGGATATTTCGTGGTCAATCCTTTTAAACAAATTAATGGAATATCAGAGAACGTATTAATTTTTATTATAAAATGTTCGCTGGTTTTCTTGCCGAATAAAATATTCACATATTTTGCGATTAAAAGCCTAGAAAGAATCCAGCAGTTGTCGTGTTGGTACTTAAGCGAAATATTCAATTAAGCAAAACTTTAATTTCGCCCTTTTTTCCCCCCTTCTCACGGCAGCCTAAGACACATGAAATTTATAACTTTTCTCTGGGTGTCTTCCATAAACGAAGACAGGCCTGGCTGTAAGCAGGAGACGTGTGCATATGTGTTTGTGTGTGTGTGTGTATGGTGCACACATTAAGAATATGCAAAATAGTTTCGAAAGGTGAAACGATTGTACTGCAAGCGGTGAGAGGAAAGTAGACAAAACTGGTCTGCCTGCCTGCCTGCCTGTCTGCCTGCCTGCGAGTGTCATTGTCGTCTATTTTCAGTAGTTTTCCCTTTAAAAAAAGTTTTTGGCAACAACAATAAAAGTAAAAAGAAAAATTTATTGTTAATTTAAATTTTATTATTTATGGCTTAATGCGGTTTTAGCGGTTGTGTTTATGGGCCGGGAAAATTTCGTTTATAACGTTTTATGAGTTTGAAAAAATTAGAAAAAAAGCTAAAACTGCGTTGGAAAATTATAATTGAATTTTAGTAAATTTTTTTAAGTTTCAAATAATTTTGCTGATATTTTTTTAAACTGCTGCAGCATGAAAGAATAATTTGAAGAGGATTTCTGAGTGACTCGTTTAAACAGAACAGCAGTTTTACTTTTTTATTTGAGAAATGCAAGTGAATTTATTGCTGCATTTAGTTATTTACACTGTGCAACAGTCAAAACCTTCAATTTTATACATTGAATACTCAATTGAATCGCAGTTAAACGCGCGTTTAAATAAAATTGAGAAAAAAAATTGGGTTCAATGAATTGGGGTCAAAGTGCAAAAATTGTAAAATTTTTTAAAATTTGAAAATTAGAAAAAAGGATATAAAAACAAAAATTATTAAGTAAAAAACTGAGAAAATCGTGTTTAATCGATAACTTTCGATATCGGGAGAGTAATCAAAACTCTAAAAATTACAAAGTGATTTATAGAATTCACTCTGCGACATTATTAAAAACAACGGGTGTTTTTTTTATAGACTAACAAAAGTTTCAATCATAATAACACAAGGAAATATATTTTTAATATCAATGAAACGGGCTTCATTCGAAAGAAAGTTTTATAAAATTCATGTTTAAACATGATTTCTGCCGAATAGCCGCCACAGCTGCAGCGTAGAAGGCTCAATCTGGAACACCAATTCTCAACAAATTTTCACAACATTTGTGATCGTATTTCACCGACAACTCTTCGAGTGTTGACTTCCAAGTATTAAAATTTTTTGAGACTTATCGATGAAGACAAGTGACTTAACTTGAACCCAAATAAAATAATTCAAATGGGGTTAAATCAGACGATCTTGGTGGCCAATTAATTGGGCCACTACGTGAAATAAATTTTTCATCAAAATTTGCTTTGAGTAAATGAATTGTATCGCCCGGTGTGTGGCATGTGACTCCGTCCTGTTAAAGCCCCATATCGGAAAGATTAACGCAAAGTAATTCAGTTACGAAAAAATCACGTTCTGATACCGTTCACCGCTGACAGAGACATTCGGAATATCACCGTTTTTGAAGACGCATGGGCCAATTACACCGCTGGGTCCATTAAACACAAAAAAATAATACTAATTTTCTGTGCACGTGATCGTGTTTCGACAAAACCTTGTGGACTCTCCCCACTCCAAATGCGACAAGTCTGCTTATTTACACGCGCATTCAACCAGAAATGGGCTTCATCGGAAAATAAAATTTTGAATGAATGAATTTGACGATTAAAAATTTAAAAAATTTTTTGATTGAAAATTTTAGTAATTTGCACTCGTTGCTCTGCTGTAAGTCAATTCATAATGAAATCGCAAAGCGAATGAAACAAAAAGCAACTGTCAGCTGTTAAATGGGCGCTCAACTAAAGCAGTGATGCCAACTTAAAATTGTGACACTCTAAAAACAAACACGCTTTACAACTCCTGAACTCACTCTTCTCGCTTTCACTGAGTACAAGTCGTTTAAATTTCAAATAACTTGTTTCTCTTAAAAAAAAAGCATCAAATTTAGAGAAAAACCTCTGAAATAATTCTCTGCAATGAAAATTCGACGGATTTTTGATCCCATGATGCCGTATTCAATAAAAAAAGCCAATGGAACATATTGCGAAACACAAAAATACACGCCACAATGAAAAGGTGTATTAAAATCAAAAAAAATGTGTTGACCCTTTTTTAAAATTCCCGATTATAAAAAGTACCCGTTTGAGGGTTACTCAGGAATATGTTGTTGGTCGTTGAACTTGTCTTAAGACTTGCGTTAATTATTCAAATTAATTCCTACGCACGATATCTTTCTTAAGTTTCCCGTCTCCACTTTTCTATGCCACCAAGCTTTTTGCTGGAAGTTGAAATTCTTTGACTGCATTAAATTAAATCTGCTTCAGTTTTATAGTTGCGTGGGATTATCTGGAAACAACAGGTTGTTGACCCCACTGTGCGAGGTTAGTAAAATATGTAAATATATTTTTTGGCACCAAAATTTCCTAAGAGTATTTTAAAAATGTATTTATAATAATGCCGCTACTGAAATCTCTTCCAATTTTGCTAGATTCACGAAAAAGAATGAAAATTTATTTATGGCGTTAATAAATGTTCTTAGCCAAAGTGGAATATAATTTTATTTTTTCAGTTTAAAATTTAAATGACATCTAATTATTTACTTTTCAATGATTGAGACATAAGACTGCCGCACAACCTGCTAAACAGTTTACGATCTCGTTAGAACACTAGAGAGAATTATAGTTTTTGCCGCAACAATTATTCGTAATTGTGGCAAATCATAAGGAAAAATGGAAAAGCTTGTTGGCCAATATTATCCAATTATCTTCATCAAGTTAATAATTTTCAATCAAATCCCACATCTACTGTCTGCTCTTCACCGACTACGGCCTAGACAAGCGAATGCAAATCAATTTCTAGAACAGAACTGCCAACGAACACTAAAACGTTGGATATAGAAAAAAAGGAAAAATAAGAGAAAAAAAAATGTGGTAATAAAAAATAGTCCAAAGCAAAAGCCATCCTGAACAGACAGAAAACAGCAGGCAAGTGAGTGTCATTATTGAAACTAATGGCACTCATGAATTATATATATAAAATGCAACAACTACAACAACAACAACAAAAAAACAGAGTGAAACATTTACAACTGGACACTCGCCACATCCGCAGCGAATGGACAAACAAACCAGAACAACTTGAAGAGCAGACACACACACACAATAATGTCACTACCACACTGGCAGATTTGCAAAACCAACGCCGGATATGTTTTGCAAACAAACACACACACACACTCACACATTTCTATTGCTAAAAGTGTTGTTCTCTGTTTTCTCTGCTGAGTTTTTCCTAACGGCTTTGCCAGTTTGAGTTTTTGTACTTTAAACGGCCAATGAAATGCAACAAAATGTGTTGCGAAAATCTATGGCCCCACGCGCCGCTATTAAGCCGTTCTTTGTTGCTGGTTTTGTTTTTCCTGCCAGCACATTTCAAATGTTAACTATTTTTCTAACATTTTACAATTTTAGTTTTCCTTCTTTTTGTTGTTATTTATTTTTATTGTTTTTGGTTTTAATGTTGACGACTCCTCATTGACCGTTATTTGCCCTCGTTGCGTACTTCCGTTTTCTTGTAGACACTTCTTTCCTGTTTGTTTTTTCTTCAGCACTTTTTCTTGATATTTTTGCTTTTCCTTTTTTCTGTGCTGCAACAAAAACTTGGCTAAATGGTTTAACGAGCCAACAACTGCTTAATATCAACTACCGTAGCAGCCATAATATTTTATGGTTTCAAATATTGTTATTAAGGTTTCTTATAGCCGACTTGCTGCTGCTGTTAATAGTGCAACAATTTGTGGTGTTTCTAAAACAACGCAAAATGTGAAAACAAAGTTTTCTTCTATAATTTTCCACGACAAAGTCTGCTTTTCATTAAATACTTGCAAATAAATTATTTATCTCTTCTTTTACAGGAATAGATTTTCAAAGTTTTCAAACATCTAATTTCTGTTACACTCTTTACTTTCTCCCCCTGTCTCATTCCCTCTCTTTCTCGCCCATGCAAAAAAGGTTTCTTAATGAAATTCTAAAGCAAAACCACGATATGCCCGAAACTAAACATAAATAACAGAAAATGTTTCACTTAACACACACACACACGCACACACGTACGTTCGGGAATATTTTAAAATTTTTGTGGGTTGTAAAAGCCTGCAAAACAACTGTTGGGAATTTCAAATCGTCTGCAATAAACGGGTTCTGTTTAACACGGCGTACATGTTATTTGGAATTCTAATAAGAGCCTCAACGTATCAGTAATAAATTATTTTCGAATTAATTAAATACTTCGTTAATACTTGATTTGTGATACGGCAACTGCTTTCGTGCTAAGAACCACAGAGTTTTTGAAATTTCAAATCTTGACTTTATATAATAATTGCATTTGTTGTTGACGCGTGATCTTAAAGTGATAGGAAATGGTGTAAAAATAAATAAACAGCGTGTTTCTTTTAGAGTGTCACAACTTTGACGTGGCATCACTGCTTTGCTTGGCATTATTATGAATAAATTTTTAAAACACTCTTAGGAAATTTTAGTACCAACAACTTTTTCAAATATATTTAAAAATCTTACTAACCCCGCACAGTGGGATCAACTGCCTTTTATTCCCAGATAATCCCACGCAACTATAAAACTGAAGCTGATTTAATTTAATGCAGGCAAAGAAATTCAACTTCCAGCAAAAAGTTTGGTGGCATAGAAAAGTGGAGACGGGAAACTTCAGAAAGATATCGTGCGTAGAAATTAATTTGAATAATTAACGCAAGTCTTAAGACAAGTTGAAGGACCAACAACACATTCCTGAGTAACCCCCAAACGGGTACTTTTTATAATCCGGAATCTTAAAAATGTGTCAACACATTTTTTTATTTATTTTAATAAACTTTTTCGTTGTGGCGTGAGTTTTTGTTTTTCGCAATATTTTTCATTGGCTTTTTGTATTGAAACCAGCATCATTTAAAAAAATTCTCGTTTATAATGGGAACTCAAAATCGGTCGAATTTCTATTGCAGAGAATTATTTCAATGGTTTTTCTCAGAATCTTATGCTTTTTTTAAAAAGAGAAACAAACTATTTCAAATTTAAACGACTTGTACTCAGTGAAAGCGAGAAGAGTCAGTTCAGGAGTTGTAAAGTGTGTTTGTTTTTAGAGTGTCACAATTTTGAGTTGGCATCACTGCTTTAGTTGAGCGCCCATTCAACAGCTGACAGTTGCTTTTTGTTTCATTTGCTTCGAAATTTCATTATGTATTGACTTGCAAATTACTAAAATTTTCAATCAACAAATTTTTAAAATTTTTAATCGTCAAATTCATCCATTAAAAATTTTATATTCCGATGAAGTCCATTTTCGGTTTAATACACCCGTAAATAAGCAGACTTATCGCATATGGGATGATGGTCTGAATGTTACTGTCAATGGTGAACGGAATAGGAACATGATCCGAAATTTTTTCGTACTTGAAATACGTGGCCTTAATGATTCCGGTATGGGAGTCCAACAGGACGGAGCTACATGCCACAGAGAGGGCGCTACAATTCATTTACCCAAAGCAAATTTTGATGAAAATTTTATTTCACGGAGATGCCCAATTAATTGGCCACCAAGATCGTCTGACTTAACCCCATTTGAATTATTTTCTTTGGGGTCACGTTGAGTCACTTGTCTACTCCGATAAACCAGGAAAAAATTTAGTAGCGGGAAATTAAGAGTTATCGGCGAAATACGATCGCAAATGCTGCGAAAAGTTTTTGAGAATTAGTGTTCCAGATTGCGAATTCTATGCGCCAGCTGTGACGCCATCCGGCAGAAATCATGTTTAAACATGAATTTTATAAAATTTTCTTTCAATTAAAGTCCGTTTCTTTGATATTAAAAATATATTTTTATGTTTTATTATCATTTAAACTTGTGTCACTCTATAAAAAACACCCATTGATTTATTGCTCTGAACACAACTTGAACGAAAGAATAATTTAGCCCAACACGACTTATTCGTTGGTAAATACTCGTCCTCCAAATTTATCGTATGAAACACTGTGAAAAAACATGCATACACTTTTATTAAATAAAAACTCGATGCTAATATTTTTCTATAGTTTTGAAACGCATAAATATTTTATTCACTGCAGGTGGACATCGCCCGGAGACAATTTTGGAATTGCTTATTTTGCTTATTCCCCAGTTATTTTTACGTTTTTATTATTATTATAATTTTATTTTTGGTTTTTCGCATTGAAAATATGTTTTGAATACGGTTGTCATCTCTATGCATGCACGGACATGCATGCATATCAAATAGCGTTACTGTGAATTAATGTTTTAGACACACAAAAACATTAACATTTTAAAAACTGTTTTTATTCAAAACAGAAATAGAAATAAGAGAGAAACAACGCGCTACAAAATTTACGACCACTTGCATGTGTATGTGAGTGTGTGTGTGTGTGTTGAGCTCCAAAATGTCCTGTTGACCAGGCCATTACAAAAGCAACAACTAAAACAAATTTTAATGAAAAAGAAAAAAGAATGAATAGAACAGCAGAGTAGAAAAGGTCGGCAGTGCAATTTTGTGGTTTGTTTATATTGTTTTTGTTGTTTTTGTTGCTGTCGTTGTTGCTGTTTTTGTTCGCTATTCTAACAATTATTTTATTTTCAGCTTGTTAAAATAAAATCACTTCTCAAACCACAAAATTAAAAATTAGTCATTGTTACAGTCAACATATTTTTTGTGTCAAAAGGAAAACATTTCTTCTCTTTTGGTTGTTGTTGTTGTTAAAAAAACAAAAACTACAATAACAATAACAAATTGTTGACAACACACACTACAACGACAACATTAAATATGCAGGATATTTGAAATAATAGGTAATTTAATCATTTGCTAATAGACAGACACACACACACACACACACATACACACACTTATACCCATACATTCTCACATGCTTTTATTAATGCATTTTAGTGCAAAGTTTTATAAAATATTTATTTTAATTAGTTGCATTTTAAATGATTTATTGTCCATTGGCCTTTTAACATTCAGACCAGGATTTTGTTATAAATTTTGTGAAAACAAACAGCGTTACAGACTTTTATAAATTTTCATTTCAAGCGCTGGTTTTTTTCAAAAGCCGTAAATTATAGGAAACAATTTTTAGCATTTTTGTTAGACTTGTTGTAGTTTTTTTTTTATAAAAACGTCACATAAATTTAAAACTAGAAAATAAGTTTGAGTTAATGAAAGCGTGAAAGATGAGGGTTTGAAAGCATCAGGAATATCTATAGGGTGTTTATTACAGAGTGATACAAGTTTAAATCATAATAAAACATAGTAAAATATTTTTGATGTCAATGAAACCGCCACGGCTGGCGCGTACAAGGCGCAACCTGGAACACCAATTTTCACAAACAATAACATTCTGACCATCATCGTTTTTGAAGACATGCGGGCCCATGACTCCGCCAGCACATAAAGCGCACCAAACAGTAATTTTCTGTGGAAGGTTGTGGATTCTCCTCACTCCAAATGCGACAATTCTGTTTATTTACGTACCCATCTAACAAAAAATGGGCTTGCTCAAAAAATAAAATTTTGAATGGACGAAGTGCACGATAAGTTTGACGAACAGAACCATTATTTTTATTAAAAATTTCCACAATTTGCACGCTTTGCTCTGGTATACATCGATGGAATGTAAAATGTCGAAGCAAATTAAATAAAAAGCAACAATCAGCTGTTAAATGGGTGATCTAATAAAGCAGTGATGCCAACTCAAAGTTGTATCGCTCTATAAAAAACACCCTATATTTTACTCATGGTCGTATCCAGGAGCAGAAGGCTGTGGAACGCTTTTATGGAAAAAGCTCGATAAATCCTTTCGATTAACTTTAAAGCAATTCTCACATGTAACACGTCCTATTATTCTCAATCGTATGGTAGCCTGCCTGTTAAAATAATCTATCTCTTGTTAAGGCTGATCCACTAATCACGGTAGTGATTTTAAATCACTGAAAATATATTCTGTGAAACTGATTGCAAATCACTTTCTTATCTGGCATTAAAAACGATGTGAAGATATTAAAAAATCACTCGGCTGATTTTAAAACTACACACGATATGAAAGTATGTGATTGTTAGAACATTCCCAATAGTTTTCAAACTTGATCAGTCACAATAACCTGAAGCGGTTCTTGCGTTTAACTTGACGTTCAAAGGAATCAAGAGTGTGTAAAAATAAGTTTTTTTTAGTCGCAGCTAAAGATTTTTAATTTTTGTAATCACAAACTTACAGTTTTGTCGAAAATCTTAAACTTGTCGCCGAATCTGAAAAACCACTTAAAGATTTTTAAATTTCACGAAAAGTGCGTTTTAGTAAAAAAAATATTTTGAAAAACATTTAGAAGAGGTATTTATTTATTTCAACAATATAAAATAGTTTCCGCCTATTTAATTTATTTCTAAAGGATATAAAAAATGTTATGCTGAGCAGAGTATTAAAGTGGTACGCATGCGCCGATTCGGTTCTCATTTTATCTCTTTCCCTCTCTCATGCAGAATATTTGGAGAAATTTTACAATTCAAGCTCTCCCGATCAGGATAATAAGCCAAACTTATTGAATTGTTGTCTTGTCACAGGTTCTTGACAAGTTTGAAGTCTGTCGCCTTCGAGTGTATCAAAATCGACCCGAAAGCAGTCGGCTAAAAACATCCTGTCAAATGAATTTAAAAAAGCTGGTAATTTTCGATCAAAATCGGTATATAGTGCTATATATGGGACAGACACAGAAATTAGCAGCCTCAAAAATCTTTTAGTTTCGAAACATTTCCATTTTGGATTCCCAAAAATTTATATCGAAATCTCCGAAATCCCAGACGCTCGTTAGCGCATTCCCGGAAAACAATGACGGCACTCTTTTTCTTAAATATCCAGTACGACAAATGTGCAACGCCATTTCACCGAAAAATCAACGGAAGCACTAATTTTCTTAAAAATCCACAATGGCAACACTTATCAAAATGCACAAAGTATTGTATTGTTTTCCACAATGACAACCTTGATCAAATTCGCACAAGTTATTGTATTGTCAGCGGTTCTCTACATGAATAAAAAGTTTAAATTAAACGTGCCCGTTTTAAGTGGCTCCAAATCGAGTCTAAAAGAGTCCGTTACGAACACAATTAATACGGGTGAAGCTAACAAAAGCTGATCATATTCCCCTAAAATCACGATAGAACGTTTAGCCAAAACAAAGCAGTGGCAGCCCTAAACAACAACTTAGTTAAGATACACCTCTATTTTGAATTCCAAAAAACTTTGCATAAAATATCCAAAATCCCACTACTTCACTCACACGCTCCCGTAAAAGCAACGGTAACATTATATATTTCTTTTATTTATTAAAGTTCCCCGCCACTTCTCTAGAAAAAGAAGGGCAACACTATTTTTCCTAAAAATCCACCACGGCAACGCTGACCAAACTTTACAAGTTATGATATTGTCGCCAGTTCTTGATATCAGAGCAAAGTTGTAATCAAATCTGTTCGTCCAAAGGCTAAAGGAGTCGGTTACAAACATGATAATACGGGTGAAGATAACAAAAGCTGATAATATTCGACTAAAATCGCAATGAAACGTGATATCTAGTCAAAATACAGCAGCGTTATAAACAACTTAATTGCCATACAACTTAAAATTGCTTTCCCAAATACTTCGGTCAAAATCTCCAAAATCCCAGAAACTCCGACACGTCCGAGGAAAGGCAAAGGCAACATTATTTTTCTTAAAAATATATCGCGGCCGAAGTTTCGCTTCACTTTCCCGGAAAAACATCAGCAACTCTCCCTTATCCTAGTATGCACCACTGCAACGCTTATCAAATATATTAAATATTTTCAACACGAAAATAAGGCTTTTGAGAAAATTAATGTCAACAAATAATATAAAATAAATGTTGGCAATTAAATAACATGGCATTTCAAAGCGATTGGCGGGGAACATGGAGAAGTCCTTTAGGACTTATCTAACATATCTAAATATGGAGCAAAAGTACTCCCAGAGCAAAACAATGTCAAACCTCATAAAACTATTCAAACAAAGAATTATATTTTTATGAAATATATGAAATAATTCCCATATTCGAAATCCCAGAAGTTCCACGGCACGTCCCCGGAAAGACAATGGAAACATTTATTATTATTATTATTTTTTTTTTTTTTTTTTATTCACCCGTATTATGTATGACGACGTCGACGTCACATCAAGTCGACAGTAAAATATCGTCATTTGTCCGGTCTTTGTCGACAGAAATTGACTTTTGGTGACATGTTTTATTAATATTATACGCCTTATAGAATACCAAAAGGCTGTTAATAATAAATAATTATTATCGACAATTAAGTGACAAGTGGCAGTTTTTTGCTGTCGTAATGATGTGACGTCGACGTCGTCATCCATAATATGAGCGATTATTATTTATAAATATTTTTTCTTAAATATACCACGGCAGCAGTGCCTCTACACTTGTCCTAAAAAATAACAGCAACACTCTTTTTTTTTCTTAATATAGATTTTTAAACCGTCTAAATTTAAATCTATTAATAATTCAAACGCTGCCGTTATTGTTCTTAAAAAAAAAACTATAAAAATTTTTAAATGCCCGCCATCCTCAGCCAAAATTCTTAAACCCCATCTTCGTCTCTCCTGTTCTTTTAATGCCGTCATTAAGGATTCGCCTGCCCGTATTGTAAATCGATTAAATTAGAGCAACAAATTTCCTTTTAATACACTTTTTAAAGGGTAAAACTATTAATCAAAACCTTAAGCTCTTGTGCAGCGTTACCCTGGCGTTACCAATAAGCTGCCAGAAAAAAAGCCACATATTAAGAAAACTAAAAACAAAAACAAACAAAAAAATTCACAGGATTTAAACTGGGAAAACTCATTAACACAAACTTCAGCCAAAAATAAAGTAAAACGTTAAACTGTTGGAAATTTTAAAACAGCAGATAAACGGAGAAGGAGAAGGAGGGATGGTCCTTAGAAATTACGAAGAGATAAAGAAACCAAGAATTTCAGTTCCCACCAAAGCGAAGTACCAAAAGGAAAGAATCTTTTTGAGATCCCTTTTTAATACCAATTCAAATGCAGTAACAGTGATACGAAATGGCAGACGTGTGGCTCATATAAAATGTGTGAATGTGTGCGTATTGCTAAATAAGTGACTCGAATTAGACAATGGAAGTGGTTGCAAGGATCCTACTACTTCAACAACGCAAATGCTTCTGTAGTATAATGTATTTGTGTGTGTTTGTGTGTGTACAGTAACTTAGCAGCAAGTTAAAACAAAATTAATGTTGTTGTCTGGTAAAATGTGAAATAATTTGTCATTGTTTTGCGTAATTTGTCTTTAACTTCTAGTAGAGGCAACACCATTCCCTTCACCACTAGTTGTGTTAGCAAACAGGGGAGGGATGTTAGTGGTGAATTTTAACTTGGGAATTGCGTGTGTATCTCCAGCACACTTACTTTGATATATTTACTTACGAAGCGACAAAATTTAAAGGCCGTCTCTTAACAGACTCTCTGATTTTCAAATATCTCGCTGAGGTGAACAGGCTTTTAACAAAATATAAGTCCTTGTCAGCCAAGATCTTAAACATATTCCAACTTTAATATTCTTAGAAGCGAACCCGTGAAAAAGTATGAAATAAAGAAACAAAGAAGTATTTTGAACTTTGCTCATATTTATAGACAAAATATTTAATATTATATAAAGGATATATGAGAGATAAGAATATCCTTCCATCAAATAGAATAAAATTTACAGCATATCATGAAAACATATTAATACAACTATATACCAATTTTAAACCAAATATGAATGCAATATATGATATTAAAAATAAAGGATATATGGGAGATATGAATATCCTTGTATCAATTAAAAGAAAATTAAAGGCATATAATGATTATGCATTAATACAACTGTATACCAATTTTAAACCAAATATGAATACAATATATGATATTAAAAATAAAGGATATATGAGAGATATCAATATCCTTGCATAAAATGGAATGAAATTAACAGCATATAATGAAAACATATTAATACAACTATATACCAATTTTAAACCAAATATGAATGCAATTAAAAATAAAGGATATATGGGAGATATGAATATCCTTGTATCAATTAAAAGAAAATTAAAGGCATGTAATGATGACGCATTAATACAACTGTATACCAATTGCAAATCAAATATGAATACAATATATGATATTAAATATAAAGGATATATGAGAGATATGAATATCCTTGCATAAAATGGAATGAAATTAACAGCATATAATGAAAACATATTATTACAACTATATACCTATTTTAAACGCAATCTGAATGTAATATGTGATGTTAAAAATAAAGGATATATGAGAGATAGGAATATCCTTGTATCAATTAAAGCGAAGTTAACAGCATATAATAATGACACATGCATACAACTTTATATCAATTTTCGGCGCATCATATTTGAACGCAATATACCACATTAACAATAAAGGATATATGAGACGAAGGCATGGCCTTGTACTAATTAAAATAAAACTACCACTAGATAATGTCATATAGTATTATAAAACACAAGATAATAGTTTTTAAGCGAAATATAATGTATTAAAAATAAAGGACATTTGGGAGGTAGGAATATTTATGAATAAAAAGAAATGAAATCTACAGTAAAAAGTGGCAGCCTAATCACACCAATCTCCTACGCAATCTGATGGATATATGGGAAGAAGGCATATACCTTCTCTAATTTTGAAAAATATTAACAGAAAATCATTACGGCATAATAACATAACTATATACCAATTTTGCAAACAATCCCATCATATTTGAGCGCAATATAAGACATTTAAAATAAAGGATATATGAGGCGACGGCATATGCTTATACTAATTGAAAAAAATCAAAACCACATAATTTGATAGAATATTATATTATGCAATTTGGTAATTCTTAAACGAAATATGGTATATTGAAAATAAAGGACATTTGGGAAGTAAGAATATCTATGCATGAGTAGAAATATAATCTTCAGCAAATAACTGTAGCACAATTATACCAATTTCCTACGCAGTCTGATCTAGTATGAACGTACTATGAAATATTCAAAACAAAGGATATATGGGGAGCAGCTCTACACCTACTACAACTACAAAAATATTAACAGCATGTCATTATAGCAGAATAATACAACTATATACCAACTTTTGATGCAATATGACCATATATGAATGTGTTATATGAAAATTAAAATAAAGGATATATGGAAGGTAAGTATAACTTGCAGCAATTGAAATATTATCATCAGCAAACAATATCATTGCGATAACACCATTCAATATGGTCATATATAAACGTAACCTGATATATTAAAAATAAAGGACATTTAGGAGGTAGTCATATTGTTGCACAGATTGAAACAGAATTTAAAGCATATAATTATTGTACAATAACACAACTATATACCAATTTTTGTTGCATTCCGATCATACTTGAACGTAATACACGATATTAATAATAAAGGATATATGGGAAGTACACATATTGTTGCACCGATTAAAATGAAATTTTACACAAATATTGAACACCCAATTCTGTAATCTTTTTAAATTTTCGCAGCATTTAGATTAGCTTTGAAGCTAAAATGCAATAATAAAAATAAAGGATATGTGGCAGGAAGAATTATCTATAAGCCGACTGCACTGAAATTTGTATTAAACAAATAGAGTACGATATTAAAAGTATTTGCTAATTTTCTGTGCATCCTGAGGAGTATTAAATAAAAAAATTTTGGTTTTAAAATAAAGGATATGTGGGAGAAGGGCATGTTTTAGTTCCGCTTAAAGTACCATATACAGCAAAAAGTTAATGAATAATTCTGCAAGTTATAATATTCTTAGTTGAAACTATTAAGTCAGATTCAAAATAAAGGATATATGGGAGGTAGGTTTATCCTTGCGCCGATTGAAGCAACATTTTTTTAAATATAATAATAATACAAGTCTGCATTCCTTTACAAAATTTTACGTTATTCTGACTTTAATTGAAGATTTAATGAGAGATTCAAAACAAATGGCATATAAGAGTTAATATTTCACCGATTGATTCGACAATTAGAGTGGACAATATAGAAAGTCTGCAATGATTTGGCTGTAATTGAACTAACGAAGCCATCAGATCTTTTTCCCAATATTATTTCTTTCTCAGAGCTCTTGAGTCTGCTAAATAAGGCCCTCAAAAGGCCGATATTCTGCTCTTAAACCAACCTGAATATTAATATTCTTTTTCTTTGTAGCATTTCTGCTTTGACTTGTATTATCTGGCACTTGAAACATTTTTCATTTTGTGGCTTTAAGGCTTAAAAAAATCCCACTAACACATTCTGGCAATTGGCAAAGATAATTCATCTGCTAATGCCGCACAGTGGCGCAGAACACTCAAAATTGTGAGACCGATTACTAATCGATTAATATTAATATAATCGATTGAATTTACACTAATCGATTAATTTTAGATTAATCGGTTTGTAAAAAAAACACTGCTTAAATAAAAAAATTTTAATATTAGAATAATTTTAAAAAACCGTATTTATTATATTACCAGTTTTGAACTCAAATCTGATTGATAAAATTTCAAATCACAATAAGTCAATAAGTTATATTATGGCAATAAATAGTTGGTTAATTTTTGATTAACTGATTTAAGTCGATTAGTTTTAGGTTAATTGACTTTTAATCCATTATCAATCGTTTAATTTAATAATTACCGATTATCAGTAGATTAGCTTAATATTAATCGATTATTAGTCGATTATCTATTTACTAATTTTAGATTACCCGGTTTTTTAATCGATTGGGTTTAGTTTAATTCGTCGTTAATTAATTTAATTGATAATAATATATTTTTAATCGATTAATTTAATATATATTATTAATAAATTAATTAAATATTAATCGGCTAATAATCGATTGTTAATCGACTATTAATTACCTTGATTTGTAATCGATTTGGATTAGTTTAGCTCCTTATTAATTTAATATTTCTTATTGATATATTAATTTATTAAATATTATTAATCGATTATTTTAGTATTAATTGACATATTTAAAATCAATTTCTTATTAATCGAATAGTACTCGAAGAATCGAACTTTAATCGCCTAGTTTGATAATGCCCGTAGTTTAATCGATTGGGTTAATATAATATTAATAAATTTTTAATTGATTAGTTTAAGACTAATCGATTATTAATCGAATAATTTTTGAGCAACCGATTTTTAATCGATACATTTTAGATTACCCGATTTTTAATCGATTGGGCTTAATTTAATAGATTATATAATCGATTTCTTTGATAATAATCTATCATTAATCGAAAAATTTACGAAAAAAACCTAAATTTAATCGTTTAATTTTTGGTTAATCGAATAATTTGGGATTACCCAATTTTGACTCGAATAGTTTCAGGTTAATTGATTCTTAATACATTGATTTAAGATTAGTTGGTTGTTAATCGTGTATTTTAAGACTAAGCGATTATTTATCGATTAATTATAAATTAATCGATTAATTTTAGGTTATTTATATATAAATAGATTAATTTTACCGGGTTTTTTAATCGATTGGGCTTAGGTTAGCTGATTTTTAATCAGTTAATATAATATTAATCCATTATTAATCGATTAATTTACGACGAACCGATTATTAATCGGATAATTTTCGAGCAACCAAATTTAATTCAATCTTTAATCGTTTGGCTCATTTGCTGTAAAAACAACTCTCAAGTGACCACGAGCTTGATTGCTAATTATAGACTCAATGTGAGTTTAGCGCCAAAGAAGTTAAGAAGAAAATAATAGTAATAATCGAATATTAACCCCGGTTTAATCGCTCGACTAAAATAATTACAATTTAAATGCATCGCTCATTTAATCGGTTGGTAATAAACTGGTTAATCGATTAACGATTAATCGATTGAATACCTTAGTAAATGGCCTTCATGATATCCTTAATCCATTTAAGTCGCTCTCTCTCTTTTTCTCTCTCTCTTTCCCTCTCTCTCTCTCTCTCTCTGTCTTTCCCTTATCAAGTGTTTTCTTATTCCTGCAAGTATTTACTTTTAAACTGCATGTGATTTGATTTCACATGTATTTAGCAAGTGAGCAGTTGTTGTTGTTGTTGCTTTTGCTTTTATTATTGGTGCAGCACTTAAAGCCCGTAATCATGTCTAAATGAGTTCCGAGAAGCGTTTTAACCTTAAGTTGCTCTCAGGTCTGGTTATTTTGTTTGTTTCTCTTTTAAATATTTTTCAAAACTTGACGTAAAACACTTACAATATTTGCGTGAAAATGTGTGTGTGTGTGTACGAGTATGTGTTTGTAAAGTGTGTTGATGTTTGTGTGCATGACTTTTGCCAGGAAGTATTTAAGATTTTTCTTTTGTTTTCTTATTTAAACGAATTTTCCAACTCTCTCTATTCCTCATCATTTTGTTGTGGAAGTCGTCGTATCGTAGAGAAGTCCTTTAGGTTTTTCTACTTGGATGCAGATTAATGGAGTGTCACTGAGATAATACTTGAGCGCCATCTTTTGAAGAGTTTTAAGTTGAGACAATTGCAAAGATGAGAAAAGAAAAAAAATATGAAATAGAATGGAAGCAAACAAAGAAGCTGGAAGCAGCATTTAAGGACAAACGCCAGAGACCAGACAATTTACTTGTGCGAAGAAAAATATCAGCAATTTAAGTAATTTTATTTGAAAAATTACGAAATCATTAAGTTGGAAATGAACGTTCATTTAACATGCTTTTTTTCTTGTTTGATATTTTGGCACGAAAGAAAAAAGCAGCGCATTAATAAAATTAAGTGTGTAAATTTTGCTTATAATATGCAATTATGGGGACAAGATTAATTTTAGGGGGAAGAAAAGAGATCAAAATATTTATAAATTACAATTTTGTAACACAAGATAATGAATCTGGAGAACTACACTCAGAGAATTACCGGAATATTATGTTGGGCGCCATAATGAAGGCTGCTGCATGTTTGTAAACCTAAAGATGGCTAATATAAACCAGTGCAAGTTTACTATAAAATATTCAAAATAAAGGATATATGGGGAGCAGGCATAATTATTCTCCAATTGTAAAAATATTAACAGTACATGACTGCCGCATCATAACACAACTATATACCGATTTTCGACACAATCCCAGCAAATTTGAATGCTATGTAGGACCTTTAAAATCAAGGATGTATGAGACGAAAGCATATCCTTATACTAATTGCAATAAAACCAAAACCACATAATTTGATGATATATTATACAATGCATATTGATAGTTTTGAAACGAAATATGGTGTATTAAAAATAAAGGACATTTGGGAAGTAAGAATATCAATGTATGAGTAGAAATTAACTCTTCAGCAAATAACTGCAGCACAATTACACCAATTTCCTACACAGTCTGATCTAATATGAGCGTACTATAAAATATTCAAAATAAAGGATATATGGGGAGCAGGGGTACACATTTTCCAATTTTAAAAAAATTAACAGGATATTATGACGGCATAATAATACAACTATATACCAATTTTAGACACAATCCCATCATATTTGAGTGATATATAGGACATTTAAAATAAAGGATATATGAAACGAAGGCATTTCCTTATACTATTCGAAATAAAATTAAAACCACGTAAATTTATGTAAAATTATACAACACATTTTGATAATTTTGAAACGAAATATAATGTATTTAATATAAAAGGACATTTGGGAAGTCGGAATCTCTATGTACGAATAGAGATGAAATCTGCAGAAAACAACTGTGGCATAATTATACCAACTTCCTACGCAGTCTGATCTAATATGAACGTACTATGATATATTCAAAATAAAGGATATATGGGGAGCAGGTGCACACTTACTCCAACTCAAAAGATATTAACAGCATATCATTATAGCACAATAATACATTTATATACCAACTTTCGATGCAATATGACCATATATGAATGTATTATATGAAAATTAAAATAAAGGATATATGGGAGGTAAGTATAACGTTGCAGCAATTGAAATATTACCATCAGCAAACAATATCATTGCGATAACACCGTCCAATATGATCATATTTAAACGTAACCTGATATATTAAAAATAAAGGACATTTAGAAGGTAGTCATATTGTTGCACAGACTGAAACAGAATTTAAGGCATATAATTATAGTACAATAACACAACTATATACCAATTTTTGTTGCGATCCGATCATACTTAAACGTAATATACGATATTAATAATAAAGGATATATGGGAGGTAGACTTGTGGTTGCACCGATTAAAATGAAATTTTACACATATAACGAAAACCCAAGTCTACAATCCTTTTATAATTTTTGCAGTATTTAGATCAGCTTTGAACCTAAAATGCAACAATCGAAATAAAGGATATGAGTCAAACTTCAAGTTGGGTACGATAAACAAGCGCAAGCTTAAGTCATCAATATTCATGTAAAATGCTAAAAAAAACTCTGACGATAATAAGTGAAAATACTACCTCTCACCCCACCCCCTTGCACTTTCCGACATTGACTCAATTTAATTGAAAGAAATTGGAGGTAGAAGTGGCGCACTCTTAGATCCAACTAATTATGACTTTTTGTCTTCAAGTATAACATGTTTAACTCCTCCGCAGACAGCCTTCGCACTTGTTTTAATTTAATAAATTGTTTTAGTTGGTTTTACTTTTATTTTCCGACTCTGAAAAGATGAAAACAAGTTGAAGGATAAGCTTTTTTCCTATTATTTTTCGCAGTGAACAATAATTTTACAAAGAAACGGAATTAATTTTATTTCAAAACCGGCATTCAGCAGCCACTGAACTATTAAATTTGAATCTTTTCCATCAGTTTCTTATGTTTCTTTCACTTTTTCTTCGGCTGCAAAATGTTTCATCAACAAGGACGAGACACCCGCTGAGTATTTATTTGTAGTTAGAATTCTTTTAATTTTTGTTTTTTGTATTTTAATTTTATTTGACTTTTTTTCAAGCAACAACAAATGCCATTTATGGCTTAAGCAAAACAAATTGTACGTGAGGATATTCTATATTTTTTCTCTCTTTTGATTTTCCTTATTCGTCGTTTACATCTTCATCTTTTTAGTTGTTATTTGCCAACTAATACAAGCACAGCTTTTTTTATTCCTCTGGCATACTTGGCAGTAGTGCGAACTTAATACTAACACACTCACGTACGCACACACATCTATTTTCTGAATATCCTTTTTGTGTTCATACCTACACAACGCCCATAATCGGATACCTGCTGGTGTATTGTACGCCAGTCTAAAGCAAAATCCCTGTTTCGTATTTTTTCTAGGTTGCAATTCATGTTTAGAAATACAACACCGTTGCATAAAAATAGAATGTCTTGTCTAATGGCACACATGTTTATCAAGTAACAATCAACCCCACGCACACACATACACAAACACACACACACTTACACACACGCATATACAGGCAGGCATTCGCTTACATTAAAAGAAAAGTTAAATAAAATCGACTAGTAGATTTTTATTTCGAGCAACATTTTTACCTGTTTAATATGCATGCCAAAACGTTCATAATCATAAAACGTACAGATACAGTCGTCGTACACATCCTAACGATACACTAATAACTGCTAAGACTGCGTCAGACGTGTGCTTGTATTTATCCGAGCAACCGCAGTGGTACGGGAGAACTGAAATCATAACCGAAATTAATAATTTTAAAATAATAAAAAAAGCAGCATTAAAAAAATTAATTTAAAAAATATATATTCTGCAAGTTAATATGTGGGCGTGGCACCGCCTACTTTTGTTTTATAGCATTGGCTAAACGTATGAACTTAAAACAAGTTTACAATTTTAGCAAGATTCAGTTGAATAGAATTATTACAAATAAATTTATACATTCCCGTGGGCGTGGCACTGCCCATATTTTTAAACGACAATAAAATTGTTTGAAAAAGCTTAAAATATTCCAAAACTGCCATACGGCCCGTTCGAATTCGAAAGCTTAAGCACAAATCTGAAGAGTATACATATAGGCGTGGCACCGCCTACTTTTGTAATTACAATATTGGTTATACCTGGAAGCTTAAACTTAAAATATGGTTACAGTTAAATAGAGTTATTGCAAATCAATGTACATATTTTCATGGGCGTGGCATCGCCCATTTTTTAAACCATAATATTATATCGTTAAAAAGCCTAAAGTATTCCAAAACTGCCATAAGGACCGTTCGAATTTGAAAGTTTGAAAATTAATAAAGGCTACTTTTAAAATCTTAATACTTTCCCTAAAATTTTATATGTATTCCAACAGCTATAAAGCGCGATTTATTAGCTTAATAATTTGTATATGGTATATATAGGCGTGGCGCCGCCTGCCTTTAAAAATACTAAATTGTATTTTTAGATGAATTTCATCTACTTCCAAGGATTTACAAAAGTCAGTAACTAGAATCATTACAAATCAATGCATGCATTTTCGAGGGCGTGGCATCGCCCATTTCTTAAAACTATAATATTTTGTTGTTGAATAGCTTAAAGTATTTTTCAAAACATCAAAACATTTCGAAAGCTTAAAGATTGATCAAAAGTGTGTATACAGGCGTGGCACCGCCTATTTTTATAATTACTAGATTGGGTGTCCACAAATATATTTTCAAAGCTGTTTAATAGTCAATTGAGTAGAATTATTTCAAATTAATTCATATATAATTTATATGGGCGTGGCATCGCCTAGTTTTCAAATCTTAATATTTTTACAAAAATTTTATACGTATCCCAACGGCTATAAGGCGCGATTTAATAGCATAATAATTAGTAGAATCAATACAAATCAATGCATGCATTTACAAGGGCGTGGCATCGCCCATTTTTCATAACCGTACTTTTATATTGTGTCACTAACTGAATAATATATATTTCGAAGCTGTCATAAGGCGAGATATAATTTGAAGGCTTAAAAATGTATGTATATTATGCATAGGCGTGGCACCGCCTACTTCTGTAATAACAAGATTTTGGGAATGTGATATATTTTAAAGGCTTCAAAAAATTCAGTTGATAAGAATTGTTACAAATCAATTTATGATTTTGCATGGGCGTGGCAACTTTAGCCCAGGGTCACCCACAGGTACATTCCGACTTATATTGATTTCTTCTTGGGTAAAATTATATTTATTTTTTCAAGTCGAGACGTTTAATATCTACCGCAGAAGTTTTAGTCAAAAATCATATAAAACTGCAGCTCTTTTATAAGTACTTAAAAATTTTATATAGTTGGAATGGACTTTGTAGAAAAAAAACGGCAACACAGCGGCCTAACAAAAGTGTGTTGCCATCGGTTTGAAACAATTCTCGTATTCTTTTTCTTAATAAAAGTGCTACAAATAGAAATAGAAATAGAGATGCATAACGACTCTATAGAAAAATTAAAAAAAACGGCAACACTGCGACCTAACAGAAATGTGTCACCATCGGTTTGATACAATTCTCGTATTTTTTTTTTATAATAAAAGGGCTACAATTAGAAAATGTTATGGTATGCAAAAATACCCGCGAGTACTAATGATGAAGGTGCAGCGGCTTTCGAAAACAGCTGAATTTGAAAACATCAATATGTCATTATTTTGACTTTGAGACACGAAATAATCACTAATTGCCTCTGAGCCAGTTTTGGGATGAGAACATTTTCTAATTGAATTCCAACGCGTGTTTTACTTATGAATTATTTTATTTTATTTTTTATGAATTTACTTCCTCCCATTCCACTGTAAATTATTCAAATACATGAAAACACAAAAAAGTTGCAGGATTTTTTTTCCTGTGCGTCTGAAATGAAAAGAGAAGAATGGATGTATTAACGTTGTAAAGTACGAGCAGTTTAGCGCACTTTTTTCTATTTTACGTTCTTATTTTCTTTGCAGCAACAATTACAGCAACGAATTTGACATTTTGCTAAAGGGTTTCGCAGAGATGAAGTGAAAAATGTGAATCCTTTTCATAATATTATACTCGAGAATCTTAAATATTTTCTTGCAACTGCAGGATGTTGGAAGTTAATAAATTGGCATTGAGTTCGTTGGATTTAGTTCATCTAATCAGTTGATTTTGTGACTCAGTTAAGAAGGAAAAGGACTTATATGCCATTTCAAAGTTTATAAAACTATTTATTTATTATGATTCATTTTAATTATTTTCTTCCAATTTGTGGAAAGCGATCAGTGTTTATTATTATCAAATATTTAATAGAACATACAACCAATAATTTTTTATATAATCCAACCCAGCGCAGTCACTTAAACGCATATTGCCGCACCGTGTAAGTTATTTAATACAAATTAAATAATAAAAAATATTGCAGCACCCTGTTCATGAAAAACTAACGTTTAAATTTATCACAATCAGACGTAGTTTTATAAAGTAAAACATGATATGACGGTGTAGTTTTTTTCTACATTTTTTGTTTTGTTGTTGCTGTCGTTGCAACATACAATTTGTATGTTGCAGCTGTAAATACTGCATATCATGTCGTATTAACAAGGTTGAATGCCAACTTATATTCGCATACAAAAAACGGAAAATTCAAATAGAAAAAAAAATTGTATTAATGCACAGAAAAGGAGATCATATTTTGCTACAACAGACCGTGTGACGTAGTCGTCTGCTGCACAGTGGTTGCAGCAGCAAGAAATTTAAATTTTTAAATGATTGGTGCGATTGCCCAAAGGTCTTTGAAACTTTTAAAATATATGAAATTAATTTATATTTTGATTAGCAACTTCAAAGAGTGCAGCCATAAAATTTTTAATCAGGCAGTATGTGAGTCATGCACAGGATTCTAAAATTTGCTTCTTAATTTTTTATATTAATATTTAACAGGGATATATGAGGTTACAGTTCTCAGGAGAAGCGCCAATGGGATTGCAGCCAATCCCAGAAATTTAAAATGATTTTTGCACGGTATTAAATCTACTCACCTTGAGTAAACTGGAATCATAATATAGGGTGTTTTTTATAGAGTGATACAAGCTTAAATCATAATAAAACGTAGTAAAATATTTTCAATATCAATGAAACGGTCATTATTGAATAGAAAATTTTATGACATTAATGTTTAAATATGATTTCGGCCATGTGGCCGCCACGGTTGGCGCGTACAAGGCGCAATCTGGAACACCAATTTTCACAAGAAGTAACATTTTGACCATCATCGTTTTTGAAGACACATGGGCCAATAATTTCGCCAGCCCATAAAGTGCAACAAACAGTAATTTTCTGTGGATGTCATGGTGTTTCGACAAAACCTTGTGGATTCTCCTCTCGCGACAATTCTGTTTATTTACGTGCCCATTCAACCAAAAATGGGCTTCATTGGAAAATAAAATTTTAAATGGACGAAGTGCACGATAAGTTTGACAAACAGAACCATTATTTCGGTTAAAAATTTCCACAATTTACACGCGTTGGTCTGGCAAACTAAACAAAAAGCAACTGTCAACTGTTAAATGAGTGGTCAAATAAAGCAGTGATGCCAATTTAAAGTTGTATCACTCTATAAAAAGCACCCTGTAGATCTTGAATCGAGTGGTTGCCACTGAATTAATAATTCTATTGAAAATATCATGACTGTGCATGCCGCTGCACAGTGGAGTAAATTAAATGAAAACATTCTTTCAAAAAATATACTCTTTGGGGGAAGCTTAATTAAAAAATTCAAGTTTCATGAAAAAAACTTCAGTTGAAAATATTTTTTAATCTCCCGCTAGAAAAAATAAAAATTTTCACAAACCGGGAGGTTTTTTTTGCCCCGTTATGAAAATATCGCATCCACCTTTTGACTTATTCTGAGAACCCGACACTAAGTCTGTGTGTATGTGTGTGTTTGTGTGTATGTGTGTTTGTGTGCGAGTGTACGGCCAAACAGAATTAAATCAAACTTGTAGTGTTCTGAAGAGCATTCCATGAATTCGCAATACGCGTGATTGAACTGTGAACCGATTTGAACTGTTACATTTCGAGATTTCCTAAAATAGAACAACTTCTCAGCGGCTTCACCCATCGATTCAGTTCTTTAGGTTAATCAAAGGTACACAGAAAGAAAGCCTTAACGATTGTGCGTAACTGCATGCTAAATATTGAGCCACCCTGTAAAGCAGACAGAAAAAATGTGAATTATTAAGAAAGAAATCCTGTCCCTTAATTATCGAATTAAGAGTAGGCGGTCAAATGTAGAGTATTAAAATAAAAACATAAAAAGTAAAGTGATCATTGGATTCTTCTTATGACTTTGGAATTTGTTTAGACTTCTCATTCATGTGAAATAATATCTTTAGTTATCTTAAGAAATTTTGTGAGAACATTTTTTAATGATAGGCATTAGTTCCAGTGAAATGCAGATAGAAACTAAATAAGAACCCCTTAACCCTGGATGGTTACTCTTCTATGCTTGCTCAAATTCGTACCGAATTTCAAGAGAGAAAAATATACGTTGTAATACGTTTTTAATAAAATGCTTGAATAAAAACATGTTTGTTTTGATAGAACTGTTTTTAAATATTTTTCGTCGATTCAACGAAGAGTAAACTTAATGTACAATAATTCAAAGTGACCTTGCAGGGTTAATGATCACTTTGAATATCTAGAAAAATATGGGCAAAAAAGAATCATCATAAATAAAATCAATTTAAAGTAGCAAAAATGACAATTGAAATAAAAAAAATATATTGATAACTCTCCTCTAAATTGTAATTCAACCCCACTGTGCTCAATAACACCAGATGAGTAAGAGGAAAAAAGAGTAACAGGGACATGTCATTGTCTTCTATCTTCTCGCTTTATTTAAAGATTATGAAAATGTTTCCAGTTCCAGATTCCGCACAATTTTTTTTTTTTTTTTTTTCATTCGACTCTCTTACGGTCGTTCTCGTTACGCTGCATATCGCTTTGCCAGCAATTTGTTTTGTGGAACTTAAAGTTTTCGTTGCATCTCTATTCGCTAAGTAGCATTTGATTTTATCTAGTTTTTTTCTTACACAAGAAAGTAATAAACTGTTGAAATGTATGAGAGAGGAGGCTGAATATAAAATATATGATTTTATTTCCACAACTTTTTTTAGTGCATTTAGAAAATTAAATTGACTTGAATATAAAAATTGTAGATGTTTTTAATGGATGTTTTGTAGGCAACTGAAGAAGTATTTCTTAACTCCTTATTCTTCCATGGAGAGTATTTTATTCCAATAAATCTCCCCAAAATCATTTTTAGACCTCAAGTAACGACTTCAACATGCTGCAGTTCAGCCACTAATTTTATCATATTTTCTAGGCAGGAGGGTTCCTTGACCATCTTCGTAATGAAAAGTTCTTCTCTAACTTTTGCTAATTTTATCATCTTTTACTTAATTTCATTATGATGTCTAGAATGATCATTAAGTTTATTGAAAACATTTCTTTCCAGTCAATATTACAGCCATTTTGAAGGTGTCTTGTTATAAACCATTAACCTGGTTTTGCCCCAAAAAAAAAAAAATAATTCCATCAACTTTGACGTTCTTCATTAACGAGTTAATGTCAAAGTTGAGAAAACTAAATTCCAGAAAAAGGAGGCGAATAGCAAAACTCATCGTTTTATTGCGTCTGAAGTTAATTTCAATACGACAATAACAATAATAATCAACGTAATGCGAGTACTAAAAGTGTTTTCTTGTAATCGCAAGTTTCCAAACTTCATTCACTTTGCGAAGAAGAGCAAACGGCGACAGACAGCATGAACGATGAAAAATAAAAATTAAAAAAATAAAAAGCATTTTGGAAAGTTTGTCATCAACATTTTGCTTCTTCATCTGCATCTGTAAACAATTTTCTTCATTTTATTTTTATGGGTGACATTCAAACAGAGTCTGTGTTTTGACAAACATAAAAAGTCGTTAGTGGTTTACGAGTCTGGTTGGGGAACAGTTGCTTCAAATGTTTGTTTCTAAAGTAACATAATTATTCTTGGCTGTGGAAAAATGCAGGAGAGTTTTTAAAAATTAAGGAAAAAACATATAAAAAAAATATTCGTTTAAAAAGTTGTGGCGGAGTGTGAGTGATATTTGGAGATGTCTGAAATCGACCGTTAACTTTAAAGTTGACAGAGCAAATCGCCATTAATTGATGTGCCAAAGGACTCTTGAGAAATGAAATTTTCCTTACACAAGGCTACACATAAATTGTGTAATTGTGTTTCCATAGTATTTCCAAGTTTAAAGTAAATTTTTTCTATTGAAAACTTTAACAGAAATAAATGCCACTTCTTCTAACATTATTTATTGACGTCACATCAATGACACATTAAAACTGTACACAGATGCCCTTTTTGTCAATAACAATTTATATGTTGGATGAATTCAGGTTAAAGTAACGTGCGTCACAGAATAAAGTAACATGGGTCACAAGTTAAAAGCCTAAAAATATTGTTTGGTTGCAAATAAGTTATTTTAAATTTTGCTTATACGACATCTGTTCGAAAAATAAGGTGAATTTTTAAATACCGCAGGGGTTGATGCTATATTTTTTGGAGGAGGCAAATTGATGAATGAATAAATGTTTTAAAAAATATATTTAAATCTAACTCATTTTTCTTAACAGACCCTCGTATCTTTGCTTAGGAAATCACTTTCGTTTTCTTTATTACATGGGAATAATTATTTTTAAATAAAAATGGATGAATAAATAAAAATTTTCTTCAAACTTAAAATTTACCACACATTTTGAACAGACGTCGCTTATATTTTTGTTTAAGAAAATAGATTCCGTTTGATTTAGTATATAAATATTTTCTACAAATACGAAATCGTACTTTCGAAGTTACTGTCATTATCGTGTAGCGTGCGTCACACACTTTATGGTCAATAACATCACAACAAATACGTAGTGTATTATGCGATAGTAGAACGAAATGCTTTAATGTCTGGGCATGATTTTTTTAAATATAAATGGATGAGTAGCTTAAAATTTTCTTAAAATTTAAAATTTACCACACATTTTGAACAGACGTGGCATGTATTTTTGTTTAGTAACTAGATTCCATTTAATTTAGTATAAAAATATTTGCTACATATACGAAATCGCCTTTTCAAAGTTACTGTCGTTGTTTTGTAGCGTGCGTCACACACATTATGATCAATAATATCATAACAAATACATAGTGTATCATGCGAGATTATCTGTGCAGGATTTTTTAAAAATAAAAATGGATGAGTAGCTTAACATTTTCTTTAAACTTAAAATTTACCACACATTTTGAACAGATGTCGCATGTATTTTTGTTTAGTAACTAGATTCCATTTAATTTAGTATAAAAATATTTGCTACATATACGAAATCGCCTTTTCAAAGTTACTGTCGTTGTTTTGTAGCGTGCGTCACACACATTATGATCAATAATATCACAACAAATACGTAGTGTACCATACGATAGTACACCGAAATGCCTATCTCGCGATGTCACGATATATCATTCTATCACACAACTACATATATAACACAAATTCTATATTTTAGCGTGCGTAACACCACATTGCGATCAATAATTTAACAACATATATGTATATATAGTCTGCCACGCCAGTCTGAAATACCTAATATTTGGCGGTACCACCAGATATCATTCAGTCGCAAAAAGTACATTTAAAATGAAAATTCTGTTTTGTAGCGTGCGTTACACCACTTTACGATCACAACTTAATGTACCGTTCGACAGCACACTGAAATCCCTAGTTCATAATGTCACCAGATATCGTTTTGTCTTACTACTACATGTAAAATAATAATTCTATTTTGTAGCGTGCGTAACACCACTTGGCAGTACGCGGATGTTGATTATTTATGGTTTGAAATACTGAATTTTAATCTGAAAATTAATACGTTCGTCCCGCAGGACTCGTTCCTACATGTCTTAAATTGATAACTCAATTAAGACTCTAATTGACTCAATTAATGAGTAGCATATCACGACGTGCTATTAAATTGAAATATTTCAAATCTTTTTCTATTATCACAAGTAGAATGAAGTCAGCATAATTATAATAAAAGTATGAAAACATAAAATAAATTCCAAAGCACTGACTTGCAACAAATCTAAATTTCCTTTTAACGCCAAACTGATCCGGAACTACCAGGTTTTCTTAATAACGCAAATTTATAATGAAAAAAAAATTTTTTAATTTCTCATGGTATTAGTCAGTTTAATGAAAACTGTTGCCAAAGTGAATGCAAATTAATTATGAAATTAAATTTAATACGAATTCATCGCCCCCAACCTTCTCCTCTCAAAAAGAGAAAATTAAATTTAATTTGCAGCTGCACAATCAATCCAGTCGCTGATGACGTTCTCTTATTCTTCAAACAATTTCATATTCACTGAAGAAGAGTTACTTAATATTTTATTTAATTTTCGTTTTAATGCAACTTGGAAATAAATAATAAAATGGAAAATAGAAGGCAAATCTTGTTCATCATTTTAACTTGAAGAAGTGAAATAAAAGAAAAAGGGAGAAATAAATTATTACAAAGTAAAAGCTGATTTAGAATCTTTTTGTATAAGTATTTCGTTTTTTTTTTCTCGTCAGAGTGTGTGTGTATGAGGGACTGGGTCTGTTTATGACTGCGTATTAGTTTATGAAATCTGTATGTGTGTATGCGTGTGTGTGTGCTATTTTTTCGTCTCTATGAACTTTGAATAGTGGAAGTATGAAGAGAGAGAATTATTTGTAAAGCAGCTTTTGTAAATTAAAATGTTTAAAGTTATTAAAATGCTGCCATTTAATTTGCAGAGACAAGTGGAATTATTTAAAAGGATTTATTATTTTCAATATAATTTATTTCAGCCAAATGAGTGTGTGTATGAGAATGAAGAAGAAAGAACAAGAAATGATGAAAACTTAAAACACTTTCCTACAGTGGGCAGCGACCGTGACAAATATAAATTTTATATTTTTAAAACAAAAATTAGTTTTTTGATTTTTATTTTTTCCACAGAAAATAAAAAGAATTATTTCTTCAATTTTATTTATTCCTAAGAAAGTAAAGGGATATTTTATTACTCTTATTTTTTCAACAGAAAATTAAAAGAGTTATTTCTTCATTTCTATATATTCCTCACAAAATAAAATTTATTTCTTAATTTTTGTTTAATTATCAGAAAATAGAAAGAGTAATTTCTTGACTTTTGCTTTTTCATCAGAAAATAAAACTTATTTCTTGATATTTATTCACTTACCAGAAAATAAAAAGAGTTATTTCTTCACTTTTATTCATTCATCAGAAAATAAAAAGAATTATTTCCTTTATTATATTTATTCCTGAGAAAATAGAAATTACTTGATTTTTATTTATTCACCAGAAAATAAAAGAGTTATTTCTTAATTTTTATTTATTTTTCAGAAAACCAAAATAGTACTTTGATTTCTATTTGTTCGTTAGAAAATTAGAAAAGGAGTTATTTCTTCATTTTTATTTATTCCTGAGAAAATAGAAATTATTTCTTGATTCTTTTTCATTCACCAGAAAATGGAAAGAATTATTTCTTTACTTTTATTTATTCATCAGAAAATAAAAAGAATTATTTCTTCATATTAATTTATTCCTCAGAAAATAAAAAGTTAATTTTTCACTTTTATTTCTTTATCAGAAAATAAAAAGAATTATTTCTTATATTTTATTTTCATCAGAAAATAGAAAGAATTATTTCTTCATATTAATTTATTCCTCAGAAAATAAAAAGTTATTTTTTCACTTTTATTTCTTCATCAGAAAATAAAAAGAATTATTTCTTATATTTTATTTTCATCAGAAAATAGAAAGAGTTATTTCTTCACTTTTATTTATTCATCAGAAAATAGAAAGAGTTATTTCTTAAATTTTATCTATTCCTGAGAAAATAGAAATTATTTCTTGATTTTTATTCATTCACCAGAAAATGGAAAGAATTATTTCTTTACTTTTAATTATTCAACAGAAAATAAAAGAGTTATTTCTTAATTTTTTATTTATTTTTCAGAAAACCAAAATAGTACATTGATTTCTATTTGTTCGTTAGAAAATAAAATTATTTCTTGACTCTTATTTATTCCCCAGAAAAGAAAAGGAGTTATTTCTTCATTTTTATTTATTCTTGAGAAAATATAAATTATTTTTTTGATTCTTATTCATTCACCAGAAAATAGAAAGAATTATTTCTTTACTTTTAATTATTCAACAGAAAATAAAAAGAATAATTTCTTCATATTAATTTAGTCCTCAGAAACTAAAATGTTATTTGGACTTTTATTTCTTTTTTATTACTTTTATTATTTTTGGAAGTTATTTCTCCACTTTTATTTATTCGTCAGAAAATGAAAGGAGTTATTTATTCACTTTTATTTATTCATCAGAAAATAGAAAGAGTTATTTCTTCAATTTTATTTACTCCTGAGAAAATAGAAATTATTTCTCGATTTTTATTTATTCACCAGAAAATAAAAGAGTTATATCCTAATTTTTATTTATTTCACAGAAAACAAAATTAGCATTTTGATTTTTATTTGTTTCTTAGGAAATAAAATTATATCTTGACTTTCATTTATTCCCCAGGAAATAAAAACTATTTCGTGATTTAATTTTTCTTTGGAAAAAAGCTATTTTTAAACGAAGGAATATAAAAAAATTCATTGTGTCGTCATGTCTTTAGTATTGGATGCAATTTTCTCTTCAGACATCACCACAAAAAGCCTACAATCTTGGAATGCAATTCACGGTTCCGAGACGTGATACCGTGCGGTTGCCAAATTTTTCCTGAAATCACAACTCCTGCATTTCTCTTTTGTTCAATTGATTAATGAAAATCAAGGCGATATGACGATGGCCATTGACTAAACATAAATCACTTGCAAAATGGTTGTCAGCTTAAAACGCGTTGCCAATCTAAAGCTTAGTATCTCTGTAAAAAACACCCGTTGGTTTAAAGTGGCGCAAGTGTTCATTATTATATATAAACGCAATGCCAGTAGTTATTGCTCTGAAGGCTCTCTCATCCTTCAAAAATGGAAGACAGGGAAGAACAGTTTTGGCCCCAATCAAGTGCCCTCTTTTAGTTTTATTCAAATCTGTGAAAAAAAGCAGCAAAAATAGTCTTAACTAAAAGGTAGCAAGTGGTACTTTGTCCTTCTCTCCCTCTCCCTCTCTCTCTCTCTCTCTCTTTCTAAAAAAAGAGTAAATCTCTTTTGTGGTAACACAGAAACAACAACAACATCGAGTCTAAAATGATTGCAGCAGTAGCACACTTATGCGCTTCATTGAAGCACGTAATTATCAAATAATTGGATGCGACACCAGCTGTAAGACTCGAAGACAGAAAACTGAAGAAATCTTTTCAAGGAAAAGAAAATATTTTAAATAAAATTACGGAAAAAAAGAAACTGTTAAGTGCGTTACGATACGGTAACAATTCCTTTATTATAGTGCACGTTTTCTTCCCCCCGCCCTCCATAAAAATGCTGAGAAATGGGGAGCTTAAGAAAGAGCAAGAAGAGGAAATAAAAGAACAACAAAACAAGCAGAACTAAAACAAGTTGACAGTTGTGTCAATAACGTTAAGACGTTGGCAAAAGCAAAAAGGACTGCTCTACTGAACCATATTCTAGTGAAAAGTCCTTTTGAAAATAGTTGAATTAAAATTAATGCAAAATGCGGAAATCTTTCATTAAGAAATTAGAAAACAACAGAACAGAGAAGCCGATTTGAATATTTTGTTGGACTTAATAAAAATGTTATTTAAATGGAGGCAGCAAAAATTATTCGTCGTAACAGGATTTTATTTGAATATCCTGAGAAGTTTATAAAGCAGAGATTCAGTTGGAGTTTTTAAATCTGGAAAACAATTTATTAAATTATTGAAGGAATTTCGCGACCACAGTCCTCATGATGCGCAATGAATCTTGTTAATAAAAAAATATATGGACAGCTGTTTACCCTAAAGGCCATCTCTGCAAAGACTTCTCGCTAATTTTAACTGCAAAGTTATCGCAACGTGATTTACAATGGTTTTGTGATTTTTGAATCCAGGACTCTAATTAGAACTTTTTTTATTAATCTTCAAACTTCTATAACTTTTCTCAACAAATCAGCTGACTCCCACATAGAAAAGAATTCAGAATATTAATTGATTACTTACATTAATTCGGATTAAGAAATAAGTAACTTTTTTCTCATATATTTGCTCACAATATCTCACGAATGAATCAGACGAGATTTTTACACGGTTAGCAAGGATCAACGTGGTTTTTTCAATGTCAAAAGCTTATTAATCTTTGGCATTGATCACTTAATAAGTTCAAAGGTTATTTTAAGAAAAAAAAAACACATTTTAAAATATATCTTTTCTTACCTTTTTTGTGATTGGTCCCAATCGGTCAAAGTCTGATGGAACTGTTCGGAACACCACTAGTTTTGCCCGATTGGTTCAAGTGGTTCGTTTATTTACACACACTCACACAGCCAATCACATACATGCAGACATAATGGCATTCGCTCAGAGGAGACGAGGCACTCTTCCTTTAAAACTTCGAGCTCTGATGAGATCTCCATTTTTCGGAAACTGGGGAAAATATATATTCTCCTGATTTCTGAAAATTTTCAATTTTCTCTTCCAAGAAGTTAAAAAATATTTCATAATATTGAAATTACTGCAATCGAAAGATAAATTTATTATATTCTGATCAAAATCAATGGATAATTTTAGCAAATAAACATTCTCTATGCTATTTTTTTAAGTATTAAATTTGTTACGTTATTAATTAATTTGTAGTCATGACTACAGTTCTGTCGTCTTGTGTAGTCTTCTATACAGTTATGTGCTCTCGTTTACAGTTGTGTCTCTAAGTCTCATGTATACAGTATCATAGTTATGTCAACAAGTGTGTGGTATTGTATTGTCTTGTCTACAGTTGTGTAGTCTTGTCTACAGTCGTGTCTATAATTGTCCACTCATGTATACAGTCTCATAGTTATGTCAACAATTGTGTAGTATTGCCTACAGTTGTGTAGTCTTGTCTACAGTTGTGTAGTCTTGTCTACATTTACAAAGTCTTGTCTACAGCTGTGTAGTCTTGGCTACAGTTCTGTCTATAGTTGGCCACTCATGCACACTGTCTTATAGTTATGGAAACAATTGTGTAGTATTGTGTAGTCTTGTCTACAGTTGTGTAGTCTTGTCTATAGTTCTGTAATCTTGTATATATTTGTGTCATCTTTCCCACAGTTGTGTAGTCATGTCTGCAGTTGTTTCTATATATTTATACTTGTCTATACAGTTTTGTAGTCCTGTCTACAAATATGAAGTCTTGTCTACAAATGTATAGCCTTGTCTACAGATCTGTAGTCCTTTCTACAGTTGTATGGTTTCGCCTATAGAAGGATAGACATTTCTGCAGATGCGTTTATGGTTCTCTATTTCTGTATACAGTTGTGTAGTTGTGTGTAAAATCGTGTAGTCTTGTCTATAGTTCTGTAGTCTTGTGGACATTTGTGTCATCTTGTCCACATTTTTGTAGTCATGTCTGCAGCTGCCTCTATATAATTGCAATCGTGTATATAGTTATGTAATCTTGTCTAGAGATACGTTCTCCAGTGTAGTCTTGTCTAGAGAAGGAAAGAAATATCTACAGTCGCGTTTACAGTTCTACAGTTCTGTCTATAGTTGTGTAGTCCTGTCTATAGTGGTGTAGTCTTGTTTATAGCTCTGTAGTCTTGTATACAATTATTTGATCATGTCCACAGTTGTGTAGTCATGTCTGCAGCTGGGTCTATATATTTGCACTAGTACATACAGTTTTGTAGTCTTGTTTAGAAATAATTTCTCCAGTGTAGTCTTGTCTTCTCTAGTGTAGTATTGTCCACAGATATGTAGACATGTCTACAGTTGGGTGGTCTTGTCTACAGTTGTGTAGTCCTGTCTGTAATCTGTAGACAAGGCCACACACTGTAAACAAAGCAAAAAAAACAGAGCTTTACAAAATACTACGTAGTTATAGACTGGACTACAGAACTGTAGACATGACTACACCACTTTAGTCATGACTACACAACTGTAGACAACATCAGAAATGAGGTCCACATATATGTATTTGGTCAAGACTACATTAGAAAAAACAACACTACTCTAAAAAAGATTACACAGAGTAGTTGTTGACATGACTACATAACTGTAGATAAAATCAAATAACTGTAGTCATGTCTAATGTGGACAAGACTACAGTTATGTGTGAACCCACATGTCTGGAGTTAAATATAGTGAACTAACGGAAACATGAACATCCCGTGGAATGAATTTCCAAAAACATATGCAGATCATCAGAGTAACTTTAATTAAAATTTTTTTGAATAATCAAAGATGTGATTTTAAACTTCCACTGGAATGAATAAGAAATTGAAATTAATTCCCAAATCCTAACAAAAACTCAATGATCTTTTTTTTTAATTTTTTCTCACTTTAATATTCTCTCCAACTTCAGCATTCAGACTGTCGACAGACAGCTCGACAGTTTGAACTTGTAAAATTTAAGAAAAACTATGAAATCGAAAAGTGAACGGCCTTCAAATTAATTCACGTTGTAGGTAATTCACGGTAAGGGGAAAGCTTCACTGTGTGTGCATCAGTGCGTATACGTTATATGGAATGTCACATGTGCGTTTATAACGTATACGATTCCTACTTCAGTGTTGAGGACGATTTTGGTGCCTACTAGTCCTCTTGATATCACAAAAGGACACTCAAATATATTTAATACACTTTGACAGTCAAGTGAGTCTTGTAAATAAATTTATGGCGGCCATAAATAACGGCATTTTGCAGTCAATAAAATAGAAATAAAACGGTAAATTAATAAAATGAAAACTCGCCAGGGACAACTCACTTGACGGTTAAGTAAACTGAAAATAGAAAAAAAGTAGGGTTTTTAATACGTTTTATTTCGCATTTATTTTTGTTTTATAAATGCAAGCAAACGACCCTAAACGTACACACACACACACACCTACAAATACTTTTAAATGTGGAGCATATGATTTAATATATTGAGGTGGTGTTAATAATGTTAATTAATTTTATTTATTATGAATAACAAAAGCAACAAAAAAAAAGGAGAGAAGTAAACGAGTGCAGCCTTTGAAATGAAATTATAAAATGCATGAAGGGACAGGTGTAACGCAAAACTAATTGAATTTTCAATTGCCAACCTGCCACAAAATTTCCTCTCTACAAAATTTAACACACACACACACACACACAAACTTATATGGAGTTTTGCTGTTGTTGGAAAATGGAAATTTATATGTGAGATTGCAAATAAAATATCGTCGGATAAATTGCAATCGGTATTGACAACAATTCGAATATAATTTTTTTTTTCATATAAATTTCAAGTGTTGAAATTGATTTTAAATTTTAAATATTAACTAAAATCCTTTTAATTCAGAGAAGTGTTTAATGACTTAAACGGTTTCCAATAACTTGAATTTCTATTAATTTTGAAAGAGTCTCTTTTACTTAACAAAATGTAAATATAGGAATTAAAAGAATTTTTATTAGTATTCAGTGGTCTCATGTTCTTTTCATACAAAATCTCCCCAAAAATTAATTATTTATTTATTATTTTCTCTTCTCATTTCAGCTGACGGTATGTACATATTGTATGTCATTTGTTTCTTCACAAACTATTATAGTTTTTTTCATACAAACATAAACATATTAAAAAGTCATTTATAATTTATGATTTACAAACACAAACAAATAAAAAGGAAAATTTACAACAAAAAAATAATAATAATAAAAATTCATTAAATGGGACCCCGGGGCGTGTGAGTGTTTTTATTTATTTAATAATTTATTCACTTTTTCAATAATCTCTTGCTGCATTGGAATTTTATTTCAAAATATCTGTTTAAAAAAAAACTAGTGATTTTGAAATCAATTTATTGTATTTTAATTAATCGTTACATTTAAATTGTCACAAAAAAAAACTGGTTTTAATTTAGAATTTATTTACAAAATATATTTTTATTAATTGTTTATGGGACAAAAAAATTTTCTGCTGGTGGTTTTGGAAAAGTAATTAAAAATATTGAGCTCTGGCCAAACTATAAATCATACAGTGGCGCCAAAAAATCGCCTACTATTTTAAATATTTTGAGAACTCCTTCCAAATAGCATTAAAATGAAACTTGGAAAAGGATTGTACCCGAAAGACCATTCCTGTTAATTCCCGCCAATTTCAACCGCAAAGTTATCGTAACATGATTAAACATGATTAGGCGTGATGAACGATAGCAGTTTCCGATTACTATTAAAGAATCGAGAACTTGAATTGATCAGTTATACAAGTTCGGAGTTAAAAAAAATAACTTTTTTCGAATTTTTTCATTCACAATGTCTCACGAACGGTTTAACCGATTTTGAACCGGTTTTCGGTGTTCCACTTGATAAAGAAAATTATTAATTTTTTACATCAGTTTGAAAAGCCGGTCAAAAGTTATTAAAAAAAAAACAAAGTTGATATATATAATATTTATAGTTTTTTTGAGAGATCTTGAAAAATACCGGTTCGAATCGGTTCAAATTAATTATCAGAAAGCTACCAGTTCGATTCGGCTCAGCTGTATAACTTTTGAACAGCGAATCACATATTTACGCATAGACCACACACACACACACACACATACACACACACACACACATACATACATGTGTGATTTGGTGAGAATTGTATTTTTTCAAAACGAAGTGAAAGAAATAACTTCCTGATATTTGAAAATTTTAAATGAAAAAATTTTCAAAATCGTTCTAAATATATGCAGATTTCAAAAATCGCCAAAAACCGATTTTTTTTTCAATTAAAATGGGGTGAAAGAAATAACTTTCTCTAATTTGAAAGTTTTAAAATAAATTAAATTCTAAATTTTTAAAAATATTTGAAGATATAAAAAATCGCCAAAAAAGCGGTTTTTTCAATTGAAACATTTTTTGTCGATTTTAAAGTCGCACCGGGTAAAAAAAATAACTTCCTGATTTTAAATTAAACTTTTCTAAAATCGTTTAAAATATATGAAGATTTCAAAAATCGTCAAAAACCGATTTTTTCAATTAAAATGGGTTGAAAGAAATAACGTAATTTTTGAAAGTTTTAAATTAAATTAATTAAATTTTTTTTTTGAATATTTGAAGATTTCAAAAATCGCCAGAAATATTTTTTTCTTCGATATTAAAATCACACGGGGTGAAAAAAACTAACTTCCTGATATTTGAATATTTTAAATCAAAAATCTTTGAAATCGTTAAAAATATTTGAAAACTTCAAAAATCGCCAGAAACCGATTTTTTCAATCAAAACGGGGTGAGAGAAATAACTTTCTCTAATTTGAAAGTTTTAAATTAAATTAAATCAAAATTTTTTTGATATATTTGAAGATTTAAGAAATCGCCAAAAACCGATTTTTATCAATTGAGTCCTTTTTTTCGAAACATAAAATCTCACAAAATTTTTATATTTTTATAAAAATTTTTTCTCGTTGCGGTATAATTTTATGGATCAAAGACCGTCGAGTTACTGAAAATTTCAACTCAAAATTTGAATTTCGAAAGGTCGTTCGCAACTTGTTTTTTAATTTGCTACTGAATTATGCTCGAATAACAACGAAAGCGATTTATTAGTGGGTTACAAAACAACTTATGAGACGACCTTTCAGAACTCAAATTTTGAACTCAAATTTTCACAAACTGATAATTTTATTGGTTTATTAAATTATACCGCAACGAGAAAATATTAAAAATAAATTTAGAAAACTTACAAAATTTTGTAGGACTTAAAAATTGTTTATATATTTTTTGTAGTTGTCCGTCCTTTGAAGGGAGTTCTTGAACCAATATTTTATTACCCGAGATTAAAAAAATATAATTATAAAAACAAAAAAAATTTTTGGTTATTTGTGCCACCCTAATAAATAGGCTGCATATGTTGGTGCTACTGCCTACTCGTCAGAATGGATCTTGAATTATCGTGTTTAAAAACTTTCGAACATGTTAACAGATCAACAAAGAATCGAGCCTGAGTTTATTCGAAAGGATAGTGATCCAATCGCTTAAGGTGAAATTAGAGTTTCCAGAGTTCACGCCGATATAAATTTATCGTTACAAAAAACTATAATTTTTTACTGAAATTTTTTTCTTTATTTATTCCGTTTTCAGCACCTAAAAAAGTCATCAAACTTTTTTTCAAGTTTCCATGCGAAAACAAACAAATTTTCCATCCGATTGGCTGCGCCAATAAACGAAACGCTCTTCAATATTTTCTTTTTTAGTAAAAATGTTTGCGAAAATGCAATACCTCTGAACAGAAATCTGCACAAAAATAGTTTGAAAAGATTCTTCTTTTTTGTAAAGTTTTTCTAAAACAGCATAGAAACGTGCACGAATTGCCATTTGGCTGCAGTCTACCCTCTGCGTCTGGACCCCTGCGCTGGTGATGGCGAAGATTTTTAACTTAAACTTGAGTTCACTTAAAGTTCGTTAGCGTATCCGTATCCGTTTGTTTGATTTCATAAGAAACTTTGGGTGAATGTCAGCTGAAAGAACAACAAGAGAAACTAAGAAAAACTGAAATAAAAAGCAAAAAAGAAAAAAACTTTAAAGCAAAAGAAGTAAAAAGACAATAAAAATTATAAATGAAATAAAATGAAATCTTTCTAAAACATATTCAAAAGAAATAAAACGGCGAAAAAAGCATGCGACACCAGGCAACGCTTTATAATTTACCCTCAAATTTAAGTCAAAGTTGTTGTTGCTATTTTTTTTTTTTCTTATCGCTCGCCTGTTGTAGCAACATCATCAGCTTTTTTTTTCCAAACATGTTCGACTAAATGAATAGCAACAGCCATGGCAACTGAGACAATGAGTGCTGCGTTTAAAAGGGGTTAAATAATCAAAAAAGAAAAAAAGAATTTTTTAAAAAGAAAACTTAAAAAGAAAGCAGCGTCGCAGACAATGAATGGCATGCAATTGTGCAATTCTGCAAACGTGACTGGAAATCTTAACGAAATTTTTAAAACATCCAGATTTAGTTTCTCTCGGTGGCACTTTTTTTTTTATTGTTATTATTTCTGAAAGCTAAAAATTACACAGCAGGTTTTATATTTCAGTTTCAGATACAAGCGTATGGGTCTTTCCATGATGTCGAACGGGACCACCATTCACATGTGAAAATAGAAGTTATTGCTTGACTTTTATTTCTTCCTCAAAAATTAAATTATTATTCTTGTTTTTAATTATTCCTCAGAAAAGAGAAGTTATTTTTTGTCTTTAATTTTTTGATCAGGAAATAAAAGTTATTCTCTCATATTTTCTTATTCTTCAGAAAATAAAGGTTATTTTTTGACTTTTATTTTTGATCACAAAATAAAAGTTATTTCTTTATTTTTCAGAAAATAAAAGTTATTTCTGGACTTTTATTTTTGATCAGAAAATAAAAGTTATTCCTTCATTTTTATTTATTCCTCGAAAACAAAAAGTTATTCGTTTATTTTTGTTTATTTTTCAAAAAATAAAAGTTACTTCTGACTTTTATTTCTTCCTCGAAAACTAGAAATTTTATCTTTATTTTTATTTATTCTTCAAAAAATAAAAATTATTCTTTCACTTTTATTTATTCTTTAGAAAATATAACTCATTTCTTGACTTCGAAATTGTGATCAGAAAATAACAGTTATTTCTTGACTTCAATTTTTTAATCACAAAATAAAAGTTATTTCTTCATTTTCGTTTATTTTTCACAAAATAAAAGTTATTTCTCCACTTTCTTTTTTTTTATTTCAAAAATAAAAGTTATTTCTTAATTTTTATTGCTTATCGCACAATAAAAGTTATTTCTTGACTTTTAATTTTTGATCAGAGGATAAAAGTTATTTCTTCATATTTATTTATTCGTGGAAAACTAAAAGTTATTTCTTGACTTTAAATTATTCCTCAAAAATTAAATTATAATTCTTGTTTTTAATTATTCCTCAGAAAATAAAAGTTATTTCCTGACTTATATATATTGGTTATTCTTTAATAAAAGTTATTTCTTGACTTCTATTTTGTGATTAGAAAACAAAAGTTATTTCTTGACTTTTATTAATTCCTCGCAAAATAAAAGTTATTTCTTGACTTTTATTAATTCCTCGTAAAATAAAAGTTATTTTTTGACTTTTATTAATACCTCAGAAAATAAAAGTTATTTCTTGACTTTTATTTCTTCTTCAGATAATAAAAGTTAGATATTGACTTCTATTTTTATATATTCCCCAGAAAATAAAAGTTAGTTCTTGACTTTTATTAATTCCTCAGAAAATAAAAGTTATTTCTTGACTTTTATTAATTCCTCAGAAAATAAAAGTTATTTCTTGACTTTTATTTTGTGATTAGAAAACAAAAGTTATGTCTTGACTCTTATTAATTCTTCAGAAAATAAAAGTTATTTCTTGACTTTTATTTCTTCTTCAGAAAATAAAAGTTATTTCTTGACTTCTATTTTGTGATTAGAAAACAAAAGTTATTTCTTGACTCTTATTAATTCTTCAGAAAATAAAAGTTATTTCTTGACTTTTATTAATTCTTCAGAAAATAAAAGTTATTTCTTGACTTTTATTTCTTCTTCAGAAAATAAAAGTTATTTCTTGACTTCTATTTTGTGATTAGAAAACAAAAGTTATTTCTTGACTCTTATTAATTCTTCAGAAAATAAAAGTTATTTCTTGACTTTTATTAATTCTTCAGAAAATAAAAGTTATTTCTTGACTTTTATTTCTTCTTCAGAAAACAAAAGTTATTTCTTGACTTTTATTAATTCTTCAGAAAATAAAAGTTATTTCTTGACTTTTATTAATACCTCAGAAAATAAAAGTTATTTCTTGACTTTTATTTCTTCTTCAGAAAATAAAAGTTATTTCTTGACTTTTATTAATTCCTCAGAAAATAAAAGTTATTTCTTGACTTTTATTAATTCCTCAGAAAATAAAAGTTATTTCTTGACTTTTATTAATTTCTCAGAAAATAAGTTATTTCTTGACTTTTATTAATTCTTCAGAAAATAAAAGTTATTTCTTGACTTTTATTAATTCCTCAGAAAATAAAAGTTATTTTTTGACTTTTATTCATTTCTCGGAAAATAAACATCTTTTCTTGACTTTTATTTATTCCGCGAAAAGTAAAAATTGTTCGTGTATTTTTCAGAAAATTAAAGTTATTTCTTGACTTTTACTTTTTAGTTAAAAAATAAAAGTCATTTCTTAATATTTTTTCGTAGTTTAAAAATGACTGCTTTTCTGAGCGAAAAACTAAAAATCAAGAAATAACTTTTATTTTCAAATTGGAAATGAAAAGTCCAGAAATAACTTTTATTTTGAGAAAAATAAATAAAAATCAAAAAACTGTTTTTATATTCAGAAAAAATAAACAAATTTTGCACTTCCTGAGCGCAAAGAAAATTTCTGTAAATAATAATTGCAACGTGATATAGAAAATAAAACTCATAACCGTTGTGATCTTTGCGATAGACTTTTCGATGGAAACGCCCATATACAATTTATATTATTTTATTTAAAAGATTTTCTTCCGAACATGGAAAATTTGTTGCGATTTTATTTTGAAACAAATTTTCTCCGCTAAATGAGGGTGTTGGTAAATGTAGAAAATTATTGGGTGTACAAATAAGTCTCTGTCGTTTCAAAAGAAAGCAAAGAGATGCGCTAATAAATATGGTTTGAAAAAAAAGCTGGTTAAGAAAATCGCACTAAAAATTAAAATAAATTTTTTTAATAATTTTAAAACAATTAACAAAAAAAAGAAATGAAGCAAAAACCCAATTATTATTCAGAAAAAAGCGTCGGGGGCTCGATATACGACTCATGAATGTTTTAAAATTATTTTAAAATTTATTTTTAATTTTATGGTTTGATTTTTATGAAAATTGTGATTTTAGTTTTCTTAAAATTGATTTATTTTTTAGTTTAATGTACAACGAAAGCGTGCAAAAATACTTACACTTTATGAAGACGATAAGAACATGAACCACTCGAACATTCTTGTTTGTGGACAAAGTGACGTATGAGTAACATTATTAATAATATTAAGTATACGCTCCGAAGCACAATACAAAAGGGGAGGTGGATGGACTTAAATGTATCAGTGAAGGCAAATAAAGAACGTATAAAAAGAGGAATACAAATTAAAGATAAACTTTTATCAGTCTCATCTGGTGCATGATATTCACACTGACGAACTGGTGCATGTCTGTGCTAATTGTTCATGATAACGATGGGTGTTTTTTTTTATAGAGTGACACGTTAAAAGCGTAATAAATCAAGGAAATATATTTTTAATACCCATGAAACGGCCTTTATTCGAAAGAAAATTTTACGAAATTCATGTTTAAACATGATTTCTGCCAGGTGGCCGCCACGGCTGGCGCTTAGAAGAGGCAATTCCGAACCCCAATTCTCAACAAATTTTCGCAACATTTGCGATCGCATTTCGCCGATAACTCTTCGAATGTTGATTTTCAATTCTTCAAATTGTTTGGGGTTAATCGACGTTGACAAGTGACCTGACATAACCCTAAAGAAAAGAGTCTAAATGGGGTGAAATCACACGCTCTTGGTGGCCTTTCAATGGAGCCTTCACATCAAATTGTTTCTTCATCAAAACTTGCTTTGAGTAAATCAATTGTAGCGCCCGCTGTGTGGCATGCGGCTCCGTCCTGTTGGAATCCCATATCGGAAAGATAAACGAAATTTCGAAACATGTCCCTGTTCCGTTCACCATTGACGGTAACATTCGGACCATCATACTTTTTGAGCTCACGTGGGCCAATGGCTCCGCCGGGTCTATAAAGCGCAACAAAGAATAATGAACTCTCAGTTCAAAAAATCGATTTTTCAAAAATTTTTGTTTGAAGTCTTATTTTTGCCAGTATTTTTCAAAACAAATCGCTTTTCGAAGTATAGAAGCTTAATTTTAATTTTACATGACAAAAGCGAAAATTGAAAATTTCATAAGGGGTACGTACCTCTTAGTTCAAAAAATCGATTTAAAAAATTTTTTTTTTGAAATGGCTGAAATGGATTCTTCTCAGTCCAAATGCGACGTACCTGTTTATTAACACACCCATTCAACCAGAAATGGGCGTAATCGGAAAACAAAATTTTGAATGGATGAGTTTGACGAATAGAACCATTATTTTGATTAAACATTTTCACAATTTGCACGCGTTGCTCTGGTGTTAGTCGATCCATAATGAAATGTAAAAGCAAATGAAACAAAAAGCAACTGCAGCTGTTAAATAGGTGGTCAACTAAAGCAGTGATGCCAACTCAAAATTGTGACACTCTAAAAACAAACACGCCTTACAACTCCTTAACTGATTCTTCTCGCTTTCACTGAGTACAAGTCGTTAAAATTTCAAATAATTTATTTCACTTTAAAAGAAGCATCAAAACCACTGAAATAATTCTCTGCAATAGAAATTCGAACGATTTTGAAATCCCATTATAAACGAGCATTTTTTATAATGCTGGTTTCAATACAAAAAGCCAATGAAAAATATTGCGAAAAACAAAAACTCACGCCACAACGAAAAAGTTTATTAAAATAAAAAAAAATGTGTTGACACTTTTTTAAAATTCCGTTTGGGGGTTACTCAGGAATGTGTTGTTGGTCCTTCAACTTGTCTTAAGATTTGCGTTAATTATTCAAATTAATACCTACGCCCGATATCTTTCTTAAGTTTCCCGTCTATGCCACCAAACATTTTGTTGGAAGTCGAAATTCTTTGCCTGCATTAAATTAAATCAGCTTCAGTTTTATAGTTGCGTGGGAATATCTAGGTACAACAGGTTGTTGACCCCACTGTGCGGGGTTAGTAAGATTTTTAAATATATTTGAAAAAGTTGTTGGCACTAAAATTTCCTAAGAGTGTTTTAAAAATTTATTCATAATAATGCCAACTAAAGCAGTGATGCCAACTCAAATTTATGACACTTTAAAGAAAATACTCTGTATAAGAATTTTATCAAATTATATTTTAAGGACTCGTCCTTAAAAGTCCTAAGACAGCTGCAGCAAGCAATCGTTAAATTATTTAAAAAATTAACTCAAGTAATATTGGACTGCACATTCTGGACCACACGACTTATACGTGTCGTATGACAGTTTGTGTATCCTTATTTTGCTTTTTTAGTTGTTGTATGTTAAAAATTAATGCCGCATAGACTCCCTAATAATTTGCAATATATTTCGAGAGATATTAAAAAAAATAAAAATAATAAAAATAAATAAAATAACTGAAAGAAAACCTATCCTGTAGTATTGTAATCCTGACAAGGACAATTGAACGATTTCAATATCCTTAACGCAGCGTACGTCCGTCTTTAAATTGGGATCTCAGAGTGTGTCGAAGTTTGCGATTATTGCAGCCATTTCATTTTGTTTTGTATTCGGGTGTTATTCCATTATTTATTTGTATGGCTGCTGTTGTTGTTGTTGTTGTTGTTATGTTGTTGCATGTTGAGTGTATAGATTAACAGTGACAATGACTTTGTGTGGTCAATTGACATTTATTTCATTGTTGCTAGAAACTATTCTCTTCCTTCATTTCTTTTCTTCGCCTTGTAAAACAAACTCTTCTTTTTTGTCGTAACGTTGTATGTGTTGGTGTTGACGCTTTTAATACAATGTTGCAACATGGCAGTTGCATTATTTGTATACATTTTATTTATTTAGTTTTTTATTCCTGCAGATTCTTAATAAAGTTTTCGATTATTTTTATTTCCTCTAAATCTTTTGTTGTTATAAAATAAGTCACAGGATTTCATTGTATTCTCTTCTGTCTGTCTGTCTGTCTGAGCTTTTAAAAGAATTTGTTGTTATTTTTATTTTTTTTTCTCCCAGATTTCTCTTATGATTTTCTATTCATTGTTCAGTTTGTTTGGAGAGTGGAAAATGCTATAAAAAGTTTTTTTATTTTTTCTATTTCGCAAAACAAAATGCTGAAAGAGATGTTTCTCTAAGACGTGATAACAAACTAAACAAAAGCACAATTTTACTTTTAAAATTTATTTTTCATTTTTTTCTTCCGTAAATTAATCTGACAACTCATTAGAGAATGTCAGTGCGCTTAAAAATAAAGTCCATTAAAGTTTTGACAGGTTTTGGAGAGGCTTTAAATTGTCTAAAAATATATTGTCCCAGTCGAATGCTAGAGACACCGCTGGGACGAAGGACAAATTTTGTCCAACACGACTAAGTCGTGGGCAGAAATTCGTTCTGTTAATTCGTCTTGTGGAACAAAATAATGGCGAGAAGTAAAAACTGTTACAATTGATGCAGAAAGAAAAACTTCAGCTCCGCTTAAAATCGAATTAAGACTAGAATCTTTTAAAGTACACTTTAACCCCTTGTAATTAGGAATTTTTAAAAAGTACCACAACATATTCGAGATTGATTTTTCAATCTCGCTAAAAAACTCTTTTTTATATACCATAAATATAAATATTTATGGTATGCAAGAATAGTACCAAATTTAATTTTTACCCCCTAAAAGTACTGGCAACCAAAAAGTACCAAATACTTGTCAAACAAATTTTGAGCATTATTTGCTTGCGTTTAAAATTTTTAGTCTATTTATAATAGTTTTCGTGATATAAAGCTACCGTTTTTACCCCATTTTGTTCCCTTTTTACCCCAAGTACCAAAAAAACATTTTTTTTTTAGTTTTAATGAACATTGCAGAACTTATTTTTAAGTACATGTACATTATTATAAGTAAAAATGTACTGAAGAAAGGTACTATTTGATCTCTTGAAACAGCCAATTTTCAAAAAGTACCAAAACATACTCGAAATATATCTCGAATAACAAACGGGCTAAACGGCGCCTAACCTTATTTTTACCTTACAAAAGTACTTATAGCAAAAGTACTTGAGCATTATTTGTATGCTTTTTAAGTTTTGAGTCTATTCCTAGAGAGCTAAAAAAGTACCAAACCTTATTTTCACCTTCCAAAAGTACTTATATCGAAAAAGTGCCAAATACCTTCGAACTATTTTTGAGCATCATTTGTATGCTTTTGAAATTTTCAGCATATTTATATTAAATTCCAAAATATAAAATTACCCTTCTTGACCTATTTCGTCCCCTATTCACTCCAGTTTCTAAACATTATTTCCTGGTGTTAGTGAAACGATTGTTTTCCAGGGCTGATAAGTCGAAATTATTTTAGTTGTATGTACAGAAGTAATTCATTATTCACAAAAAAGTACCGAAAAAGTACTATTTGTTTTCTTATAGCTGCCAACTTTCAAAAAGTACCAAATCATATTCAAAATTTTTTTATATAATATAACTAAGCGGATTAAAAAGCTTTCTGCTATGTGCTATAGCTTAAAAAATCTAAAGAGTGCGAAAAAAGTACCTTATTTGATATATTACCCCCTAAAAGTACTTTTATCAAAAGAATGTCGAACTATTTTTGAGCGTTATTTGCATACTTTTGAAATTTTTAGTCTATTTATTATATTGGATTCCGAAATATAAAATTATAATTTTTACCCTGTTTTGTCCCCTTTTCACACCAGTTTCCAAACATTATTTCCTAGTGTTAGTGAAAGATTATTTCCTAGTATTGATGAGTCGAAATCATTTTTAATTGTATGTACACAAGTAATTCATTATTAAAAAAAAAATTTAAAAAAGGTACAATTTGATCCCTTACAACTGCAAACCTTCAAAAAGTACCAAAATATATCTGAATTTTTTTTTTAGAATAATAAATCTCGCTTAAAAGCGTTCTGTAGTGCCGAAAATATACGGAGTACAAGAAAGTACCTAATTTGGTACCACCTAAATTTTTACCACCTAAAAGTACTTGTACCAAAAATTTCTATATGCTTGTCAAGCCTTTTTGAGCATTATTTGTGTGCTTTTGAAATTTTGAGTCTATTTTTAGCCGTTTCCAAGATACAAAATTAACGTTGTTACCCTATTTTGTCCCCTTTTTGCCCCAATTTCCAAACATTATTTGCTTAGTGTTAATGAGCATTGCAGAATCGAAATTATTTTCAAATGTAAGTACTCGTGTACTTCATTATTAAAAAAAAAAGAGAAAAAGTACCCAAAAAGGTACTTTTTCATTCCTTATCACTGCCAAAAAGTGCCAAAACATACTCGATTTTTTATTGAAATAATAAAGCGCGCTAAATTGCTTTCTGATATATTCTATATTTGAGAAGTTCTATTGGGTTGAAAAAAAAGTACCAAACTTTATTTTTACCCCCTAAAAGTACTTATAACAAAAAAAGTACCAAATGCGTACCGAATAATTTTCGAGCATTATTTCTATGCTATCGAAAATTTGAGTGTGTCTATCGCCAGTTTCGGAAATACAAAATTTGCAATTTTACCCGTTTTTACCCCTATTTTCTCTCTTCAGCAAAAAGTCCCTTCTTAGTGAACATAGACATGGGGAAAGAGCCCACCATATATAAAATTTAAAGTTTCCAGTTTTACTGGTTTTGAACCAGTTTTACTGGTTTTGGAATAAGTTACTCTGTTATATATCGTCACCTACAATGCAAGATGACGTAACATTATTTTTCAAAAGTTTATGAATTGAAAAACAATAGGAATATTAAAACGAAACTTTCAAGTCTAAATCAAAACAATTTCAATTTAATAAGTTGAAATTTTAGTTGTAAATTTTGTTTCAATATTCCAAAAAGTTTTAATTTTATAAAGGGGGTTGTCTTGAAAAATGGTGTCACATTATTTAGCATTTTAGCTGACGATATGTACATCTTACCAAACAATAAACTTGTTAACAACACGAAGTTAAAACGTTTTATTCAACTTATTTTGTACTTCGACTAGCGTTCCTGAGCAAAATTAATTATTTAAATTCAATTACAAAATAAAAATTTCAATAACTCCAGTGAATATCGAAAAACCATTTCATATATTTAAATAACAAAAATTCATTTATAAGAATTATCTATCGGATATGTTTTCTGTGGCAAATGAAGCCGTTAGTGTTGCATCTTGACCACTTGCCCGAAAAATTGGATGCCGTCTTTGTCGCTTATGAAAAACAAAAACGGATGATTCACGTCGAACATTTCGGGTGACACTCGCAAATAGGAATAGGCGTTCCAGAACAAAACGGCTGCAAGAAATAGAAAAGAAATTAACAAGAGAAAAATGTTTTTTTGTGAATTATTTATTTGCGGAAATAGTTGGTGCCGTTCAAGTCTATGCTTTTCCTTAATAATTCTCAAATAGTTTTCGAAAGTTAAAACATAAACTGAGAGGTCTTGTGATTTTGCAATTAAATTAAAGTCTACGGACGATTTGATGTGGGAAGCAATAAAGTGCAGGTAGACGTACTGGACCACACCAAAAGCAAAATAATTTTGTATTCAATAAATTGGCTGATATAAATCTGAAATAAATTATATTTTAGTGCTTTGAATCAATGCCATCAAATTATTTCATCAATCAATTCATTTCACTGTATCAACGCAATTTTTGCGTTGAATAAATGAAATTATTTCATTCTATTCAACGAATTATTTCTTTGTATCATTAAAACTGTGGCATTATGTCAATGAAAATATTTCATAGCATTAACGAAAGTATTTTATTTATTTGAAATGAATAAATACAATTATTTCGTTGTATTGATGAAACTATTTCTTTGTATCATTGAAATTATTACGTTGATTGAATTCAATTTTTCCATTCTACTGACGAAACTATTTCCTTGTATCATTGAAATTATTACATTAAATAAATACAATTATTTCGTTCTATTGATGAAACTATTTCTATGTATCATTGAAATGGTTGCGTTCAATGAATTCAATAATTTCGTTGTATTGATGAAACTATTTCCTTGTATCATTGAAATTATTACATTAAATAAATGCAATTTTTTCGTTCTATTGATGAAACTATTTCTTTGTATCATTGAAATGGTTGCGTTCAATGAATTCAATAATTTCGTTGTATTGATGAAACTATTTCCTTGTGTCATTGATTGAATTTAATTATTTCATTCTATTGACGAAACTATTTCATTGATTCATTGAAATTAATGCGTTGAATAAATGCAATTATTTCGTTCTATTGATGAAACTATTTAAAATATTTCATAGCATTAACGAAAGTATTTTATTTATTTGAAATGAATAAATACAATTATTTCGTTCTATTGATGAAACTATTTCTTTGTAACATTGAACTTATTACGTTGATTGAATTCAATTATTCCATTCTACTGACGAAACTATTTCCTTGTATCATTGAAATTATTACATTAAATAAATACAATTATTTCGTTCTATTGATGAAACTATTTCTATGTATCATTGAAATGGTTGCGTTCAATGAATTCAATAATTTCGTTGTATTGATGAAACTATTTCCTTGTATCATTGAAATTATTACATTAAATAAATGCAATTTTTTCGTTCTATTGATGAAACTATTTCTTTGTATCATTGAAATGGTTGCGTTCAATGAATTCAATAATTTCGTTGTATTGATGAAACTATTTCCTTGTGTCATTGATTGAATTTAATTATTTCATTCTATTGACGAAACTATTTCATTGATTCATTGAAATTAATGCGTTGAATAAATGCAATTATTTCGTTCTATTGATGAAACTATTTAAAATATTTCATAGCATTAACGAAAGTATTTTATTTATTTGAAATGAATAAATACAATTATTTCGTTCTATTGATGAAACTATTTCTTTGTAACATTGAACTTATTACGTTGATTGAATTCAATTATTCCATTCTACTGACGAAACTATTTCCTTGTATCATTGAAATTATTACATTAAATAAATACAATTATTTCGTTCTATTGATGAAACTATTTCTATGTATCATTGAAATGGTTGCGTTCAATGAATTCAATAATTTCGTTGTATTGATGAAACTATTTCCTTGTGTCATTGAAATTAATGCGTTGAATAAATGCAATTATTTCGTTCTATTGATGAAACTATTTCTTTGTACAATTGAAATTATTACGTTAAATAAATGCAATTATTTCATTTTATTGTATGAAAACTGTGGCAATTAAAATATTTCATTGTATCACTGAAATTGCTTCATTACGTCAACGTAAATATTTCATATATTTGACAAACTTTTCATTAAACTAATTTGAACGAAACTTGTTTTATTATTCCAAAAAATGTTGCTTGACTTTGAATGAAATTTTCAATTGGACTAATTTCGAAATTCATAGATTTGATGAAGAAAACTCTTTCGGTGTAAAATGAGTACTCTCTCATCGGTCTTGTAGGTGAAATAGTCTTGTATGTATGGGGGTTTCCGCTCACAGCTTGAGCTAAATTTGACTATGACAATTGAAATATTTTTAATCAAATTGTTCCACTGTCTTGTGAATGGGAAAGTCAGGTCAACTCAACTTTACCTTTTTAAATTCAATTTATCGAAAAGTAATTTTAATGTTCCAAAGGAAAAGGATGTAAATTTTTATATATTCAACTTAAAAAGCAGAGCAGAACAGCTGTTTTCGAAAGCCGCTACACTTTCATCATCAGTACTCTTGAGTATTTTTTGTTTGTTACCACGCGTTAGTTGGCTCAGTTGAATATGATAAGAGTTTTTATTTGGATTAGTTTTTATTACGAATAAGAATATGGAATTCTCGTATTCTCGATTAGCAATACTTTTTTAAACGCCCCATGAAATTTTATTATAATCGGACTATCCTTTAAGAAACTGCAGAACTGTTTTACTATTATTATCATTATTATTATTATTATTATTATTATTATTATTATTATTATTATTATTATTATTATTATTATTATTATTATTATTATTATTATTATGATTATTATGATTATGATTATGATTATGAATATTATTATTATTATTATTATTATTATTATTATTATTATTATTGTTATTATTATTATTATTATTATTATTATTATTATTATTATGATTATTATTATTATTATTATTATTATTATTATTATGGTTTTTGTTCCAAATTCCCCACTGTGCAGTGTGCATACATGGATTTTCATGGTGCTTGACTTTATTTAATTCAAGCAAAAATTTTATACGCTTTTATATTAAACTGATAATGTAAAGGGTATTTCTTTAAAGACCGGTAAAGCTTGTTATTAAAAAAAAGTTTAAGAAATTTTTGTCTAAGAAATTCTTTTTTGAAAAATATCAATAAATGGCCTTAAAAGTGTATTCAAACGATGGTAACACTCTTTTGTGAATGTTGAAATTTTATTATACATATTTTTCCCAAATTCCCCACTGTGCAGTGTTACCTTATCGTATAAACTCGTATTTACTATAACTATTAGCAAAAAAAAAAATATATTAATTTTGTCTTAATTGAATTAATTAATTTTTTTCCATAATTTTTAGTGCGCAATAAGACTATTTCGTTTTCAGATGCCCGTGTTTTTTGATGTGGAAATAAATCGTTCCATTTACTTACTTGTCCTTTCAAATCTTCCAATACCGCGTTCATTGAATTCCAGATTTGTTACCTGATACACACGATCGTACTTCTCCAGTTCTTGGGAAGAAATCTGCAATAGAACTCTTGTGAATAGAATAAAATTTGAAGTCTAGACAAGAAATCAAATCAAACCTCTTCGATGAAGTCGGTCAAATCTTTTTTAAAAGACAAATAAAATTTCGGCAGCAAAACTCTAACCAACACCATTTTTGGCGTCTTCCTAATGAGATCATTGAATTCTTGTATATTTTCTACAAAATATTCTTTCAAATCAGCCAAAGCATCCCATTCATCGGGTAGAATTAAAGTCAGTTTTATATCCTTCACATTTAAGGGCAATTCCAAAATGCTGACATTCAAACGCTCGTCGTGGGCATAGTAAAAGGTGTCGTCTTTGCGCAGGAAATCAACCCACATCTTTTGATTGGCCCTGCCCAGCTGGTGGAAGACTTTCTTGTGTGTGTCGCGTGTTTGGAAATTGAAAGACCAACGGGCCGTTAAGGATATGGAGGAAATTAAGTCCAAACTTTGATTTCCTTGTTTGGCATTCACAGTCTTTAATTGCTTTCTGACAGCCGGCAGAGCTCCGCTCAATAGCTGTTGCTCCTCCTCATTTTCAGGCGACTCATCGCCGCCACTTTCATGTTTAATTTCGAATAATTCTTTGAATAGTTGATAGGCCTGATAAGGGGCGACTACGAAGTTCTCTGTGTTCCCAGAGCAATTCAAAGAAGTCTTTATTAATTTCCAAGTGAAGTCTTCCGCTGTTGTTTTCTGACTGCTGCTGCACGTCACCCACAACAGCAGGATGATGTTGGTGAATATAATTTCTAGAATTTTTATTTAATTAATTATTTGATTTAATAATTTTATGAATTTATTAATTAAAACTTACGGAGCAGCTCACAAAATTTCATAATAATTCAATTACAAATTTTTTTCGTTTGTTTGTTTGTTTAGAAACTGAAAGTTTTTAATCGTCTAGTTTTTCTATTATTTAATCAAATCGGCTTGATGGAAATTTTTGCCGCTGTTGTGTTGAATGTTTTAATTAGAATTGTTTATTTGAAACTGAATTCGAAACTTTAGTTTTGTGCTTTTTGTTTTATTCTCTAAATGGAATAACTCTTATCAGCGCTAAACAGACGCTAAATACGTTTTTGAACTTGACACACAATCATCTTTAGTACCACTGAGCGTTTTCTATACACACACATTCACACACACACACACACACACACACACATACAAAAATACTTGCATTCATACAGAGTGCAGTGTTTGGTTTGAAAGAATTCTGCTCATATTCACTGCGAATGATTAAATTGCTGCCAAGTTTGTGTGAGTTTTTGTTGCCAATATGGCTGCCTTGCGATTTAACGAGATGGCGCACTATATCTCAAGCTCGTGTCGGCAGCATGAACATTTTTATAGAATAACCCCCGACATACCTCTTGCGTGCTTATATTTTTATTTTTATTTTATTTACGATCTTAAAAATCTGCTCTTCACGTTTTGAGGTCATAAAAAGCTTTAAAGAACGTCATTGAAAATAAGACCCCAGATTAGAATACGACCGAGCCAGCCATGGCGGTCATATGACACAAGTCATATTCAAATTATAAAATCAGAGGATTATCTCCCGAATATAGTAAATCTCATGTCAATTTGAAAAAGGCATCCACTCTTTACTACCCCTATCCAGTGGAAATTATAAGGCAACACTCATTTAAAGGGTGATCCAGCCCTCTTACAGCTTTATAATTATTAATAAAACAAAAGGATTTTACAGAAAGCATCTGAATATTTCTTATTATGAATTGAAAAATCAATTCAAAATTATGTGGTTCATATTTTCATTGACCCTGAGAAATAATTGAGGTTCAATGACGTTAGTTATTCTATTTCAAAGCTCTATACTCGTACCTCTATGAAAAACACCCTCTATTATATATGTTACAGTCGTTCTCGTCTTTATTTCCTTGATTTCTTTACTTTATTAATTTCATTTTAACTGAGAAACAATTATTTTGAATTAATAAATAGTGTTGGTCCCGTTTCACTGCATTAATCCTGGATATTCAGTTTTTGGTTTCACTTCTCTTAAAGCCCACAACAGGGTGTAACAAAATATAATGTTTTTAAGGAATTTATGTCGAAATTTTTTTTGTTATATCAAATCGAATGATAATTAATAGGATGAAGTTTAAGAAAGTTATAGAATTAATGCTGGAATCAACATGAATTTAATTTTTAACTCGCGCAGCAGCGTGCCATTTTCGAACGCCACTACACTTTCCCATCAGTAGTGATGGGTATTTTGGTTTCACCACTGTTTCGGTGAATTACTTAAGTGTGGAAACAGTCTCCGTTTTTAACAATTTTTATGAGAAAATTGCATACGAGAATTACTTCTATAATAAAGTGATGCAGAAACCGCGAATCAACTCGCCGTGACGAGGGTGATTATATTCTTCATGTTCAATTAATTGAATAAATTTCTTATATATCTCAAGTTCAAAAATTTCCGAAGCAAAATAAATAAGAATAAAATTTTCTGGGGAATAAATGAAAATCAAATAATTATTTTTATTTTTTGATGAAAAATTAAGAAATAACTCGTTTTTGTTTTCTGCTGAATAAATAAAGGTCAAGAAATAACGCTTTTGATTTTCTGATGAGTGAATAAAAATCAAGGAATAATTTTTATTTTCTGATGAAGAAATAAAATTCAAAAATCACTTTTTATTTTCTAAGAAATAAATGAAATTGAAGAAATAATTCCTATTATTTTCTGATGAATAAATAAAAGTGAAGAAATAACTCTTTTAATTTTCTGGTGAGTGAATAAAAATGAAGATATAACTTTTATTTTCAGATGAATAAATAAAATTGAAGAATTAATTCTTTTTTTTATTTTCTGTGGGAAAAATAAAAATCAAAAAACTAATTTTTAATTTTCTGGTGAATGAATCAAAATTAAGAAATAATTTCTATTTTCTCAGGAATAAATATAATAAAAGAAATAAATCTGTTTATTTTCTGATGAATAAATAAAAGTGGAGAAATAACTCTTTTTATTTTCTGGTGAGTGAATAAATATCAAGAAATAAGTTTTATTTTCTGATGAAAAAGCAAAAGTCAAGAAATTACTCTTTCTATTTTCTGATAATTAACCAAAAATCAACAAATAAATTTTATTTTCTGAGGAATATATAAAAATGAAGAAATAACTCTTTTTCTTTTCTGGGGAAAAAATAAGAGTCAAGAAATAATTTGATTTTCTAACGAACAAATAGAAATCAAAGTACTATTTTGGTTTTCTGAAAAATAAATACAAATTAAGAAATAACTGTTTTATTTTCTGGTGAATGAATAAAAATCAAGAAATAATTTCTATTTTCTCAGGAATAAATAAAATTTAAGAAATAACTCTTTCTATTTTCTGATGAATAAATAAAAGTGAAGAAATAACTCTTTCTATTTTCTGATGAATAAATAAAATTTAAGAAATAATTCTTTTTATTTTCTGATGAAGAAATAAGAGTAAAAAAAAACTTTTTATTATCTGAGGAATAAATTAATATGAAGAAATAATTCTTTTTATTTTCTGATGAAAAAGCAAAAGTCAAGAAATTACTCTTTCTATTTTCTGATAATTAAACAAAAATTAAGAAATAAATTTTATTTTGTGATGAATATATAGAAATGAAGAAATAACTCTTTTAGTTTTCTGATGAACAAATAAAAGTAAAAAAATAACTCTTTACTTTCTTAGGAATAAATAAAATTGAAGAAATAATTCTTTTTATTTTCTGTGGAAAAATAAAAAAACTATTTTTTGTTTTAAAAATATAAAATTTATAGTTGTGACGGTCCCTGCCCACTGTAGGAAAGTGTTTTAAGTTTTCATCATTTCTTGTTCTTTCTTCTTCATTCTCATACACTCATTTGGCTGAAATAAATTATATTGAAAATAATAAATCTTTTTAAATACTTCCACTTGCCTGTTCAAATAAAATGGCAGCGTTTTAATAACCTTAAACATTTTAATTCGACCCTTTTGCTGAAATTAGTGGACAATTCTCACGATTGCGGGCATAGTTTATCGAATAGGCTGAGAAAAAAATCATGAAATTAATTTTGATTTCAACGAATCATTTCCGAAAAAAGCTTTCACAATCTCGAAGCTCTTCTTAATTGTGTAGGTGTAAATGATTATCAAATTTATCAAAATTAAGTTTGAAAAAATACTGGACTTGGAATTTTGACTCACAAACAACATCGTTAATAATAGTTTTCAAACTGCCGCACTGTGCATCATACTGTTGCATTACTTATTGAGATATATATTTTATATTGCATTTTCTAAAAAAGCGCGCAGATTTTTATCGAAATAAAACATTAAACACAATAACGACAGCAGGCTACACGAACACCAACTACAAAAGCCGTTGGCTACAATCGCTGCCTCGTAGTCAACTACTTAATTATTTTTAAAACGACACCACCAAATCAATAACCTTGAGTTGTTGTTTGTAGTAGAATTCTCTTCAAACGCCAGTGTAGCCGCTTTCATATATTTACTACTCTTAAATAGTGTTATTCCAATAAAATATATTTAAAGTCTACAATATATGACAAGAAATCATTTCATTAGCTGGGAAATATAATTTGTTGTTTCTTTTTGTATAATAAAACAGCATATTTTCAAGTTTACCATAATTGAATTTATTTATATTATACTGGCAACATTGGATCTACTCATTGACGCTCACCAAAATTGAAATTAGTTTAATTTGGCTACAACCACAAAAACAGCAGGGACAACAACCAGTAGCCGTGTTGTCTGTAGTAGTAAAAATAATCATTCTCATATACTCCCATGTATTCTATTTTTGACAAGTTGTAGTCGGTAGCCTGCTGTCGTTATTGTGTTTATTGCCTTAGTTGCAAAAATTTATTATATGACAAACAAACAAAAAGTGAAACCATTAAAAAAATTCTATTTGTAATCAAATCAAATTAATTTCGAATATTTTAAAATCGAATAAATCTCATTCGGCCCCAACTTGATTCGAGGTTAGAATTTGTTTCTTAATATATTTAGCTTTTCAATAAGAAACCATATAAATAAATTTCCCGACTGCCTAATACTTCCTTTTCATTTTATTTGCAACACAAAAGAGATAATAATTTATGAAAAATGTCTGATGTTAAACAAATTAAAATGTCCATCCATATAAACGCCTGTTGTGGTGCAGCAGCAAACGAAAACCAAAAAAGAAATTAACATAATAATAGTTACATGATTAAAAAGTTCAGTCTCAGTTCCAACCCATAATACCCCCCACCACAGCTGCTCAAACTTTTTTTGGCCCCCGCAAAAAAAAAACAAAAAGAAAGTCTAACAAAAAAAGGTTAAGGAATGAAAGGCCAACCAACAACCTGCAGCCCGAATAAAAAAGTAACTTTGCAACAACAAATTTACATGTAAATAAATACAATATGAAAAGATATTTACTGGACAACAACTGCAAATAGTTTCACTATAAATTTCAAAGAAAAAAATTATAATAATAAAAGGATTCAACCTTTTTTTCAGTCGCTCCTATTTGTCTTTTATGCAACTCATACCGTCCAGGCAAATAACTACTTGTTTCCTCTGGTAGACACAAAAATGTTTGCAGATAAATAAACGAGGGTGGCACACAAAACGCAAGCAATTGGCTTAAGTCTAAAGCCTGAGGAAAATGCAATTTCATTATCTATTTACAGATCTTCATTTTCAAATCACTTTTAACTTTCTTATAACTATAACCCTTATTCATAAAAGTTATGAGAGGCTTATAAGAGTAATAATAGAGCAAATTTCATATGAAATGTTGTTTTACTACGCTGTTATTAGACTCTCATAATTTTTATGAATAACGGGGATAAAATATAAGTCTTTTGCTTTCTATCAACATAAAGTTCCCTTCGTATCTAACAAATATTTGACGAAATAATCACAACCAATAATATCCGGTTTAGATTTTTATTTTAATGAACATTTAGTTTTTGCTATATTAATATTTATAAATTGGCTAATTGTTCTTTGTTAAAATCTCAGAAGGACATGATGATAAATATTATTAGACACAAAGGAAAGTCAACATCAGTTTTTATTCAACTTACACAGCAGAGCAGAACAGCTGTTTTCGAAAGTCGCTACACTTTCATCTTCAGTGATCATGTGTATTATGTTTGTCATCACTTTTAAATTTAATTAATTTTTGTTTTAGGGAAATATTTTTAAAATGGACATGTATTCACAACAAATATTATCATTTCGCTGTCGAAAATTGGGGGAAATTTTGTAAAAAAAATATGGTTGCATTTATTTCATCACATATTTGATAGATGTGACAGTAGCTTAAAGTTATTGATTGATCGATCCATTATCGTCCAGCTTAAATCACTAAAACTAGAAACTTAAAATTTGGTATATGGACTATCACCTCAGGCATAGATTCATTAAGATGGGATTTTTGCTAAAAGGGGGTAAAATGGGGTAGAAACGGCCAAATTCGCTAAATTTATATCACGGAAAGCACGACAGATAGACTTAAACTTTTAAAAGCACACAAACAATGCTGAAATATAAATCGACACTGGTTTGGCACTTTTTTGATTTCTGCACCATTTGGAGGGTAAAACGGGGTAAACATTGAATTTGGTACTTTTCTGGCACTCCATACACTAACTAAAGTATTGTACACAGTGGAAAGATTTTTAGCGCATTTTGTTCGAGAGAAACAAATCTCGAATAAGTTTTGATACATATTTAGGGCGTGAAAAGGCGTAAGAAATTTTGGTACTTATTTGGTACCCCATAAACTTTCAAAATTATAGTACACAGTAGAAAGCTTATGAGGGCGTTTTATTATACAAAAAAACATTTGGATTATATTTTGGTATATTTAAAGGGTAAAAAGGGGATAAAAATCAAATTTGGTACCTTTTTGGCACTCCATACATCTACTAAGCTTTAGTACGCACTAAAAAGAGTTTTTAAGGCCCTTTTATTCTACTGAAAAAAGTGTCGAATAAATTTTGGTAAATATTTAGGGGATGAAAAGGGATAACAAATTTATATGGTACTTTTTTGGCACTCCACACGTCTTCTAAACTTTAATACGAGTTTTATTATTTTAAATAAATTTGCAATACGGCTTATAGTACTTTTTTGAAAATTACAGTTGCAAGGGGTAATAGGAAGTAAAAATTGAGCTTGGTACTTTTTAGCGCGTTTTGATCTACAGGAAAAAAAACCTGGAACATGTTTTGCTATTTTAGGTGGTTAGCAAATTAATTTGGTACTATTTTGCACTCTATACATAAATTATAGTATCGAATATATCCTGGTACTTTTCGAAAATTTGCAATTGTGAAGGGTACAAAAGGGGTAAAAAATTAAGCTGGTACTTTTTTTTGGCATTATATACATTTATTAAGCTACAACACATAGCAGAAAGCTTTACAGAGCTTTTTATTATTCTAAGAAAATCCCGAATAAGTTTAGAAATACTGAGTGTATTAAAAATGAATCTAAAATCTTCTGCGACATGTAACCTATGCTTTAGAACTTCCCCAAAACACAATTTTTTTTAGAAAAGAAGTGAAAAATTGGGACAAATTTTCCAGAAAAGAAAACGCCATTGAATTCGATCATTTTATATAACGGCACGATAGATAGACTTATAATCTCAAAAGAAGATAAATAGTGCCCGGAAATAGTTCTTAATGTGTTTGGTACTTTTATTTTATATGTACTTTCAGGGGGCAAACAAGTTATATTTTTTGGTACTTTTGCGTTACGCTCCAAATATCGTCTAATCTATAGTACTTAAAATAAAGTTCTTGGCTTGTTTTAGTTTTCTGAAGAAATTCTCCAATATATTTTGGTACTTTTTCTTTATTTGCAGTTATAATGGATAACATCGTACTATTTTTTGGTACTTTTATTTTTGTTAATAATTAATTTCATGTGTACATACACCTGAAAATAATTTTGACTCTTCTATGTCCAGTAGTAAAAAAAATTAAATTTTGGTCATTCGATTTCGAGGGGCTGAAAGGGCACAAAATATGGTAAAATTGGTAACTTTTTATCTCCGAGAGGGCATTACTAGATACATTAAAAATTTTAAGAGCTAAAAAATAATTAATTTAATATTTAATTTGCTAAAAAAATAATTATATATGCGTTTGGTACTTTTATGATATATGTACCTTTAGGGGGTAAAACGGGCTAAGCAATGAATTTGGTACTCTCTACACATTATAAGCTTTAGTACAAAAAAACTTTTCAACGCATTTTATTCGTCTTCTACAAAGGAGTTCGACGTATGTTTGGTACTTTTAGGGGGTAAAATTATATTTGGTACTTTTTTAGCACTCCATACAAAGTAAAAAGCTTTTTAGTCAATTTTATTATACGACAGATAGACTGAAACTTGCAAAAGCACATAAATAATGCTGAAAATAAATCGACACTGGTTTGGCACTTTCTTAATTTCTGTTCTTTTGGAGGGTAAAAAGGGGTAAAAGTTTAATTTGGCACTTTTCTTGTACTCCATACATTTTCCAAAGTAATGTACACAGTGTAAAAGATTTTAAGTGCATTTTATTCTAGAGAAAAAGTCTCGAATAAGTTTTGGTATATTTAGGGCGTGAAAAAGCTTAACAAATTTATTTGGTACTTTTTCGGCACTCCAAACACTTTCGAAATTATAGTACACAGTAGAAAGCTTTTTAGCACGTTTTATTTTTTTTTATTATAAGTGAGTTTTATTATACGAAAGATATATTGATAATGTTCTGGCACTTTTTAAAAACTTCTACCAGGGGTAGAAACTCACCCACTTCGGTACTTATTTTGTTGAACAATTTTTACTCAGTTAAAAAAAAGTACTTTCTAAAAATATATATTTTCAAAAAGGTACTTTTAATAAAAGCCTTGCGGTGTCACCCACTTCGGCACTTATTTTGTTAAATAATTTTTACTCAATTCAAAAAAAGTACTTTTTGAAAATATATACCTTCAAAAAGGTACTTTTAATAAAAGCCTTGCGGTGTCACCCACTTCGGCACTTATTTTATTAAACAATTTTTACTCAATTCAAAAAAAGTACTTTTTGAAAATATATACTTTCAAAAAGGTACTTTTAATAAAAGCCTTGCGGCGTCACCCACTTCGGCACTTATTTTGTTGAACAATTTTTACTCAGTTAAAAAAAAAAGTACTTTCTGAAAATATATATTTTCAAAAAAGTACTTTTAATAAAAGCCTTGCGGCGTCACCCACTTCGGCACTTATTTTGTTGAACAATTTTTACTCAATTTAAAAAAGTACTTTCTGAAAATATATACTTTCAAAAAGGTACTTTTAATAAAAGCCTTGCGGCGTCACCCACTTCGGCACTTATTTTGTTAAACAATTTTTACTCAGTTTAAAAAAAGTACTTTTTGAAAATATATACTTTCAAAAAGGTACTTTTAATAAAAGCCTTGCGGCGTCACCCACTTCGGCACTTATTTTCTTAAACAATTTTTACTCAGTTTAAAAAAAGTACTTTTTGAAAATATATACTTTCAAAAAGGTACTTTTAATAAAAGCCTTGCGGCGTTACCCACTTCGGCACTTATTTTGTTAAACAATTTTTACTCAGTTTAAAAAAAGTACTTTTTGAAAATATATACTTTCAAAAAGGTACTTTTAATAAAAGCCTTGCGGCGTCACCCACTTCGGCACTTATTTTGTTAAACAATTTTTACTCAGTTTAAGAAAAGTACTTTTTGAAAATATATACTTTCAAAAAGGTACTTTTAATAAAAGCCTTGCGGCGTCACCCACTTCGGCACTTATTTTCTTAAACAATTTTTACTCAGTTTAAAAAAGTACTTTCTGAAAATATATACTTTCAAAAAGGTACTTTTAATAAAAGCCTTGTGGCGTCAAATCACGTGATATTGGCGGCCAATTTTGGGCGGCAAAACGTGAAATTGTGCCATCTCATGCAATAAAAACAAAATCGATCATGTTGTGTGAGTAGTGGCAGTGTTTTGTTAAAACTGCAGGTCGCCCAGTTCATAATCGGGAATTGCAAGCGAAAAAATCGTCTATCATACGCTTCGACTTGATGGTAATGGTGATTACAGTGCCACTCCAGTTTCGTAAAAAGGACCGCCTAATGGCATTTCCAGGCCATAGTGCACATTTAGTAGACGCTTGTTCCGGATGCCATGACTTTTCCACAGCCAGTTCTATCTGTAAATTTTCATTTATTGCGTGCATTGGATTTTAGCGAAACTCTGTCGCCATCCATCCAGTTCACTTAACTCTCGATCCTTCCTCATACACAAGATTTATTGCCCGAAGTTATTTCATGTACGTGTAGTTTCGCTCAAGGCAAGAAAATTAAAATATTAAAGGCTTTTATTTAGTCTATTTATTATGTGAATTCAGAGTAAGAGAAAGTTTAATATTTTATTAAAAAAAACATAAATAAAAATTATAATAGAAAAAAAATGTTAAACAACTTTTGCCCCCTAAAAATAAAGTTTTTAAATTAAAATTATGAATTGTTCAATTTTGGTCACGTTGGCCACAAGCAACAACAATAACGAACAGAAAAATTAAAAAAGAATATGTTCTGGACACAACACAACTACAGCAACAATAACAAAAGCCAAACTTGTCTAATGAATACCGGAAGGGGAAACGATAACTGAAGGAAGAAGTGCAGGGGGTTTTTTTTTTTTGATGAGTTTATGTTTATACTCGTAGATCGGCCATCTGGCTGCAAACAATGGAGGCAACAACAGCAACAATGTTGCCATTATGAACATATTCTAGAGACGAGTTTTTATTTTTTAAGAATGGCTTTTCCTAATTTTTTGTTTCTTGATTTTGTTCTAAATGAAAGTTTATAATCAAAAACAAAGTTTGACTCTTTTCTATTTCATGTACATTTTTTTTGGTTGTTGTTTTAGTTTTTAATTTTTTTAATAACTTTTCACATAAAATGTTTACTTTTTTATATTGTTGTTGTTGTTGTTGTTGGTATGCGTGTGTGTGTGTGTGTGTACATTTGTAAGTGTGAGTGTGTTTCGTGTGCATAGATATTTTGCTGCTGCTGTTATTTGTGATTTTGAATGGACTATTTATGCCAAAACAATGGGAATTGTTTAAACTATTGTTTTTTGCTCCTGCATAAATATTATATTCTTGCTCTGCTTCTTCTTCTTCGTCTATTATATTCTGCAATAGTATAATTGATAAATGGAAGTCATATAAAAGCAAAACCAGCAGGGAAACTTTCAATTTATAAATTGAAAATTAATTTGTTTGTTGTTTTAAACATAAAGAAATCGTTTAAGGTCTTTAATATTTTGAAATTTATTTTAAATAGTTTATTAAGTCATGCTATACGTGTTATTAACACACGTAAATATTTTATGTTTCATATGAAATTCCAAACAAAAAGGAGAGACTTAAAATATTTTATGTTCTATATGAAATGCTGCAGAAAATATATCAAGGCTAAGATTGTGAAATCCTTATTTATTTTAAATATGAAGGAAAATTTAAATTGGAAATAAAAATATTCGAACTCAAATAGCCACACAGCTAATGAAAGGAGGCAAGCGATTGCACAGGTCGACAAAAAAAATTTTTCCTACATAAATTTTGCAACTTGATTATGATGACTCACGTGATGATGAAGTTCATATAATAATAATGATTATTCGTAAGATGACATGAATGTTTTTGGATGTTGCCAGTGAGGCCAAATTTATAATAAAAATATATAATATTTTTGCTCTTTCATTAAATTTAAAGTGCTTCTTTTATACAGGGTGTTTGTTTGGTGGCAAATTTATATTTTCAAATACGATTATTTCAAGTTTTAAACCGTGCGGAGGGAGGCTGAAATAATCGATGGAATTATCGTTTGTGTGAACTTGTCAATCACGACGAGCATCACGCATTCGCTGTGGTGACATTTTTTAAGAGTTACGATACTCATGTGTTATAGCTCCTTGACGATTTTGTTCAACGTTCGGTAATCGGGGAATGAGTGATGGACTGAGTGTAAATTTATTTAGTTCGTGGGTGCAGAGACTCCCACGGTCAGATTCCCGAAAACATTGAACTGGTTGAAAGCAGTTTATGCGAACATCCGCGACTTTCAATACGGAAAAGAGCAGCCTCACGGCTGGGACTTCCAAGAACGCTTATTCAAAATGTTACCTAAAATCTTACTAAATGTTACTTAAAATGGCAACACTGGTTATAATGAAACAAATTTTGGCTTCAAATACATTTTAGTTAATTTTACTTTTAGGGCCGATTTGAAATACTGAACAAATTACTTAGGAAAAAATCTTAAAATCAACTTAAAATTTGGGCCAGTGTTGTCGCACTGTTTAATTAGACGCTTCACTTGTATGTTTGTTAGTACTCTAACTCTCCTGTTACACTGTGCTTACACGCGTATAGCTAATTATTTTAATCACGTTACTCCTACGTCACATTGTACCCGTACAAGATTGTTGGTGTGGCTCATGTTCTTATCTGCTCATAATGTGCAAGTATTTTTACACCCTTTCTGAGCGCCTTAAACTAAAAATTAAAAATTTATATAATTTTAAGAAACTCGAAATTTTAAATAGATTCGAAAATATGCTCAAAACAATAATGAACCAAAATACATAATTTATTATGCAAAAAGGGTGAGCCTTCGTGCCCTTATATATTTTGTATATCCAGCGCCCGACTCTTCTATCACAATAAAAATTGTATTTCGCTTAATTTTTGTTGAAAACTATTTTAAAATTTATTTTTAAGCTTTAAGTTTCATTTAGTTTAAGAACGTGATAATTTTTAGTTATTTAATTTATATAATTTTTTACATATTTTTTGCAACTCATTTTTGAAATGAATTTTTTATTTAATTCGTAGAAAGCTCAGTAATACCCGCCTGGGCTGTTAAAACTATTTAATTAATGATTATAAATATATACAAGTTTTAATAAAAAATATTTATTTATCTTTATATAGTAGAATAGCTGGCACTACCTGCTCTTTTAATATCTTTCTAAAGCTCAGTAAATCAAAACGAATTGAAAAATAATCTCCTTTTTACAAATTCAAGTGGCATTTTCGTTCTACACCTTTTACTTTGAATGCTGATACAAACACTTAATGTTATCCTGTTCTCATCTTATTTACAACAAATTTTTCTTTGCCAGCGTTAAAAGAGAGTACAACATCACACACACACACAATTGATTATATATACAACTACTTTGGCATTAATACAGCACTTGATATGAATAGAGAAAACGAAAGACATCGTTAAGCAACACTTAATGAATCGCTTCCCCTTTTATATTTTAGTTGGACCAAAAAGTAAATTTATTTTTGCAAAAACATGCTGAAGCTGTCATTAATACTAACGAAAATAATAGTAGTAAAGAAAAGTGTTTGAATATGTGGCCGAGTGTAGGGTGAATAAAAAAAATATGTATATTAACTGGAGACTGTTCTTTGCCTCGTACAGAAAATAGTTTAATATAATTTTATTTAAATTTAGTTATTAAATTTGAAAATAAAAGATAAAAACTAGAATATCTTGCATTGGCAGGATATACAGTAGCAACAATTTTAGCGGGACTTCCTCTTAAATGATGGTGCTTAGACCGCCTGCTATTTATTAAATAAAGTTTTGCTGCTGTTTTAGGCCCAAAAATTATATAAAATCATTAAACGAATATATCTTCCATTATTTCAGATAAAATTTCCAATGACTGTCAAATATAATCTAAATCGCTCCAGAAACTAACAAAATACTCGACGAGGCCGAATAAGCAGGTAAGTGCTGCTCTCCATATGATTCTTTTTACAGGGTTGTGTTTTGACCGTTAAAATATTTCCATATTGTCAAAAGTTGTTTATATTATGGGCTGTCATTATATCTCTGAAGAAACAAATACATTCCGAAAAAGTCAATACGATCCGAAAATTATGATCTCGAAGTATTTTAAATCTGGATATATTCTAAGGATTTTTACAAAACGAAAACCTGTTTATAAAAAAGAGCTGTTCTTTGTTGGAAAAGACAGTAGTCTACACACGAAACATAAACAGTGGTTGGTTAATCTAACCAATTTGAGTTGTAAATCAACTGTAAATTGTTGTTGGAATTTTTATTAATACAATATCTATATCTATCTGTTAGTTAAACTAACCATGTTGCAGTAGTAACTGAACTATTAATGAAAATTGTTTTTGGAATATTTTTAACTGAAAAACTTTTCTTGATTAAAACAACAATGTAATACTGTTAATGGAATTTGTTGCTGTAATATGTTTAATGTAACAATTGTTGTTAGTTAATATAACCATACAAAATGGTTAAAATAAATAGTTAATTACAATACAATTTTAACTAATTTAATTTAATTTTTCCAAATATATAAATGAAAATAAAATTGAAAATATTTCTGGGTGCTGCTTGTAGAAACAAGATCACGAAGCATAAATCCCGAGCTGGACTCCGCACTCAGTCATAAATATTTTATGAAATTTTTATGATCTGCATTAATTCATGTTTGCGTGAATTATGGTCGGCTTGTCTCAATGACGAAGGCATAGCACTGGTCGTATCCGTACTGTAGAAAAAAATTTACCTAAAAAAATTCGAATACAAAAAAAATTGTATTTACAATAGTAATTGTAAGTAAACTATTATTAAGGTTACTGTTGTTGTAACAAGTTTAATGTAACAATTGTTGTAAGTTAAAATAACAACAAAAAGTCGTTGACATAAATAGTAAAATTAGTTAGAGGTTTAATTTTAACCAATTTAATTGTAACATTCTTCAACATAAAAATTAATTGTTTGTGGCTCAACCACAAAATTTGTAACGTTACCAAGTCTTTTTTGTAAATGTTTTGACTTGTCCCAATGACGAAGGCCTCATGATACTGAGGAGCTGGCTACTTCCTCGGTACCTGTAGGAAACAAATTTTAATTTAAAAAATTTTACTTTACAATTATGATTGTAAAGAAACTATTAACCATGGTAAATTAAAATATCATTTTATTTGTAGCTTAACCACAAAAATTGTACCGTTACCATGTTCTTTTTTTTTGTAAATTTTTATATTACAATTACACGCCAGTTGACTTGTCTGACTACTTCCTCCAGTACCTGTAGAAAAGAAATTACCGGGAAAAAATTTTAAATCAAAAAAATTCTACTTCACAATTATGATTGTAAAGAAACTATTATTCATGGTAAATTTCAACTTAATTTTATCTGAGGCTTAACCACAAAAATTGTAGGAAAAAAATTACCTAGAAAAAATTTCAATTTAAAAAATGTTACTTTACAATTATGATTGTAAAGAAACTATTATTCATGGTAAATTAAAATTTCATTTTATTTGTAGCTTAACCACAAAAATTGTATCGTTACCATGTTTTTTGTAAATTACTATTTTACAATTGCACATCGTTTGTTTTTGCTGTTTTTATTGGTTGGTGTGATTTTAACCAACAAAATTGGTTGGACTTACCAATTTTTAATTTTTTTTTTTGTGGAAATATGATTTTAACTCCACCGATTAGTCAATAGACAGCATTTTTTTCGCTTAATTTTTCCATTAAAATTACATGATATGTAATTCCAGTAATTGATTTGGACTTTTAAATATTGTAGTTAATTTTCTTGATATTTCTTTAACGTCATACGGCATATCCAAGTCGTCTTAGCCGTTTATATTTAACGTGCTTAACCTTAAAATTTTGCAAGCCAAACACATATGCCAGCATTAGTTTTGCCTTTGTAAAGGTGGACTTATTATTTTTTTTTTATTTTATTTATACATGTACAATCGCACAGTTCGATATAATAAATCTTGAAAACACTTTTCCACTAAACGAACAAACTGAATGGAAAATTTACTACTAGCAAAGAAGACGAAGAAGAGTGGTAAAGAAGACATGAATCAAATGGAAAGGAAAGGAAAGAAGAGAAGCACGTTGGAATATTAAAGAGAATCAATTGACGGAAGTGGTAAAGTGAAGTGATTACTTTGATGATGACGATGCTGCTGCTGCAGATGCTGGTGGTTAAGAGGTGTTTATAATGATGATGCTGATGATTATTTTCAATACCATTTGCTTGCCACCACCTCTAATTCCAGTTGCTTGCGTTTTATTATTATTTTTTTATAAAAAAAAAAATAAGCGTAATTGATTAAGGCATTAGGGATTAAATAGGGACCGAAGGATATGAACCTCAAATGTTTTATTCAGAAAGCATTTTAATGAACGGAATAATTATAATGATAATTACAATAACTTATTTACAATTGTAGTGGCAGGAGTGAAACTAAACTGTAACTAAGGAATAAATGGAAATGCAATGAACTTTGGGAAGGATGGAAATAAAAAAAATATATATAATATTTCAAGAGAACAAATTATATCGTCAGGACATGCTGATAAGGCAGAGATGTGATTTACTACTGCATGAAGTGGGGGGGTGGGAAACAGTGTAAAATATTTGACTTATAGAAACTATATCAAGTCTTTTTATAAACAAAATAGTTTGGAAACCAAAATTTATAAAAATATAGGCTGTAATTAGGTAAATCACTTTGCGTTGGTGAATGTTTATGCATAGGGTGTTTTTTATATAGAGTGATACAACTTTGAGTTGGTATCACTGCTTTATTTGATCAACCATTCAACAGCTGATAGTTGCCTTTTGTTAAATTTGCTTTGACATTTCATTATGGATCCACTTACCCCAGAGCAACGCGTATAAATTGTGGACATTTTTAATCAAAATAATAGTTCTGTTCGTCAAACTTATCGTGCACTTCGTCCATTCAAAATTTAATTTTTCGATGAAGCCTATTTTCGGTTGAATGGGTACGTAAATAAACAGAACTGTCGCATTTGGAGTGCGGAGAATCCACAAGCTTTTGTCGAACCACCATTACATCCACAGAAAATTACCGTTTGGTGCGCTTTATGGGCCGGGTGGAGTCATTGGTCCGTATGTCTTCAAAAACGATGATGGTCGGAATGTTACTGTCAATGGTGTAGGGTATGAGAACATGATTCGAAGTTTTTTCGTACCTCAAGTAAATGGCATTAATCTTGCTGATATGTGGTTCCAACAGGACGGAGCCACATGCGGGCGCTACAATTGAATTTACTCAAGGTAACTTTTGACGAAAAAATCATTTCACGAAATGGCCCAATTAATTGGCCCCCAAGATCGTGTTATTTTACCCCATTGGATTTTTTTCTTTGGGGTTATGTAAAGTCACTTGTGTACGTCGATAAGCCACAAGCAATAGAACACCTGGAAATCATCATTTGAAGAGTTATCGGCGAGATACGGCCGCAAATGCTGCGAAAACTTCGTGAAAATTGGTGTCCCAGATTGCACCTTGTACGCGCCAGCCGTGGCGGTCACATGGCCGAAATCATATTTAAACTTTAATGTCATTAAATTTTCTATCCAATAAAGACCGTTTCATTGATACCAAAGATATGTTACCATGTTTTATTATGATTTAAACTTGTATCACTCTATAAAAAACACCCTGTATTACAGTGATACTTTGTTATTGCTTTATTTAGTTTAAATATAGTGAAATAGTTTTACCATTTTTTCGAAACCCAACAAAACAAAGGTTAGGTTAGGTTAGGTTGTTAGGGCCATTGCCTAAGCAATGCACTTGGGTCCGTTGATTCGGTCCCGTTGTGATACCCTAAAGCAAGGACCACTCACGAGTCGTCCTCTGCCGCATTAAGCCATCCCGTGGACCTTAGGAAGGCCGATATTGTAGTCAGCTCCAGACTCGCCAGGCTGTCTAAGTCCGACAGGAAGCTGGAGCGCAACGCCACTGCCCTTAAGCCGCCCAGGGCAGGACACTGACAAAAAAGATGGAGTACTGTTTCTTCCTCCTCTTCATCATTACGGCTTCTACAGAAGTCATTGTATTCTAGACCCATCCTTCTCGCATGGGTCCCAAAGTTACAATGTCCAGTTAAGACATTCACAAGTTGACGAATTCGTACCTTGTTGAAGTTCAGAAGGTCGCGTGTTTTGCGTGGGGCATAGCGGGGCCATGTGGCCCTTGCCACACGACAGTTGGTCACGTTATCTCATCTTAATTGAGCGAGTCTATATGATTCACACTGAACCAAGAACTTGCAATGCGATAGAGGAATGCCTGTGAAGTGACAGATCATAGAGTTATTCATCTCTGTCCCTTCCCTGGCAATTCCATCAGCGATGAGGTTGCCAGGACAGTCGGAATGTCCCGGTACCCAACAAAACAAAATAATTACAACAATTTAAAGAGTACAAAATATACAACAGTTTGTGTCGTATTAACAGACTCAGTCTTAAATTAAATTAAAAATATTTTACTTTTATGTTCTGTATGAAAGAGTTAAAAACTCCGCGCTAAAGATATCATTCAGGATCAGGGGAACCTTATATTTGTGTTAAATTTTTCACGGGAAGTTTTTAACGATTTCAAATCGGCGAAAGTTGAAATATTTTGAGGGAAAAAATTTAGATTTTTACCGCAGTAAATAAAAGTTTCTTAAATCGTTGGTTTTAATATCGAATAATTCGTTTAATCGCCATTTAGAAATTTGGGAACAAAAAATTTCTCGAATCTGGCAGCCCTCATCCACCGTAATAAAACAGTCAAATATTTGCAAGAAACAAAAGCAGCAGCAGCAGCAGCAGCAGCAGCAGCAGCAGCGAAACAGCAGTGATGCCAACGGTTGTGTGAGAGAGCAAAGCCTCTCACACAACTTTAATAATGCAAAGATGAGCAGCAGTGTGATGTCGCCCATTGCCAGAGTGCCAGGATTAATCAGTGGCTTAAAATTTGTTGTACAGCCAGGGAATATTAATTTAAAAAAAAAAACTTCTCTTCTTCTCGTTATTTGTGTTTTATCGCGCAAACACTCCAGCTTTCTTGTTACTTACGGCTGAGTTGTGGAATGCGTTTGGTTTGGATGATAAAATATATTTCGTATTCAAGTTGTTGGTAGTGCGTGCGGTTGCCAGTGGTGGTGCTCACCAACCTTGCGGTCACTGCAAAAGCTTATTTATGTTTTGTTTATTAAATTGTTGTTGTTTTTTTTCATTTATTTTTTTCAATTTAATATCTGTTAATGCAAGTTTGTTTCAATTGTGTTGCTGGTTTGTTTGAATGTTCTGCTGTTTTTTAATTTATTAAATTTCCTCTAAACTCTCCAGGGGTAATAAAACGGTGCACAAGCAGAACAGACTAACACATCCTGCTGGCTATTTGTTCAAAATGACAAAAGCAAATAAAAATTATATAAATTTTATTTTTGCACAACCAAAAATATTTATATTTTCCGTATTTTTTTCCATCTATTGAGCTGAGATGTTAATTTATGTTTTGCAGATTGTTGCCATGACTTATTTGTTTTTATATATTTTATTATTATTATTATTTTCTTTTTCTTTTTAATTTAATTTTTATTTCATTTCGTTACGCTCCATCCTTTTATTGTTGTATGTTTTTACGCTGCGCTTAGGTAAATTTTTGTATGTGGAGTTACTGTCCGTCCGTCCTTTTGTTTTATTTTCCTTTTCTCTTAGCGTTTTAATGCTGATTCGTTTGGACTTGGCTGTTTACTTCCAGTACATAAATTTTATCAATTCACTGAACCGTTGGCTCTGGTCTTAACATTTCTTTTCTGTTTTCGGTCTGTTTTTCTTTTATTTATTTAGATTTTTGTCGGTGGATAAAAGTTTTTTATTGCTGCATTTTTTGTCATCTAGTCGTTTTAGCTGCTGTTTTTTCTAAGGATTTTGGGTTTTAGTTTCGTTAGCGGAAATAATACTTCGCACATACAAATTTTTGTCTTTAGCAAAAATAAAATTTCACCAAATGAATGCAAGCAAAATTTAGTGGACAAAAATTAGTTCCCAAATATTTAAGTTGGATCTACTGCAAGATGAAAACTATGGATGACCAGGTATTATGGATTGCAAGTACAGTGAAGTCGTGGTAAGCTTAACTTGCATTTTACTTCTTTGTTTAAAGTTGGTAAGAACGAAGAAGTAATTATTGCAGTTTTTTTAACTTCCTGCTATAAAAAACATTAAGAGTTTAAAAAATCGGAAAGTTATCGGTATTTTCCAGTTTGAAAAAAATCAGGTTCTCATCAGATGTCCACGTTTTGAAGTCCCTGACGACTTTTGAGAGCCCGTCAATACGACTGTATGTATGTTTGCGTATGGTTGAAGGCGTGTGTGAATGTGTTTGCGTGAGTGTATGTGTGTGTGTGTGCGTAAGTATAATATCAGCCTATAACTTTTTAACGGCTTAGCCGAACTCAACCAAAATGGAGGTATTCTGAAGAGTATTCCTGAATTTGAACCGATTCCAACCGGTAAATTTCTTCAAAGTGATTTTTTTAGAATAACTTCTCAGTGGCTTCACCCACCGATTCCACAAACTAATCAGCTTCTGAAATAAACCACGTTAATCACCGCAAATCGGTTGAAAATTTGTTACTCAGTTCGTGAGATATCGTGTACGAAAAAATTCGAAGCGATATTTTTGAAATTGTATATCCAAGCGGTTCAAATTCTCGCTTCTTTTATAGTAAACGAAAACTATATCAATCACCGTTTATCACGTGGCAATCGGCTGATTTGAAAACTAAAAGAAGAAGCTGGAAGATTTCAAAAGCATAGAACAGCACAAAAACCAGGTTACGATAGTTTTGCGGTAAAAATTAGCGGGAAGTTACGGGAAGGACCAACCGTAGGATCAACCGTTTGCCATATATTTTATCATGAAATGTTTCGCTAAAACAATTGACAATCCTTGCGAATGGCATCCACCTGAAGAGTGGGTACAACAAACAAACAAACATGGGAGCACACAGTGCGGCGACCTTGGAAAACAATACATTTGCTGAATATATTTTTATACAAACATAGAAAAAATAAAATAAAAAAGCTGTCAGATTTTCTGAGCGTTCTTTTGAAACTGACCTCATATATTTTATATGGTCAGCAGGCACGGATCCAGCTTTACTGTGGGTTGGTCGTACGTTCTTAGAATTTAACGTAAAAATTACGGTGCAACAGTGCCGATTGCAGTTTATTCCAGTAATTTTATTGGACTATCCCTTAACCCCTACTTAATCCTGTTTGTCGTACAGCACATGCGATGTGATCATGAAGTGAAGATATCCCCATTTTAAGGACGTTCTCGTTAAAAAATTATTTTCAATAAAAAATAATTTAAAAAACCCATCAAATCAACGATGTTATATCTGCGTTAGTTTTTTTAAAAATGTTTGCAATGCCACGCCTACATAACAACAACAAGGCTTTAGCGTGCAACTGATGCCGCTTTGAAGTTATAAAATTTGATTGTGGGGTTACCAGATTTCTTAAAGTATTTTTGCCCAATTTTCATAATGAGGAAATTTTTTTTAAAACCAGAGAAAATAAGTAACATAGAAATAAGAATTTAACGCTACGTATTTAGAGCAAAAGATAAAATATTTTCGAATCTGTAATATATTATAATTAAAAAATTTTCTTCCTGCAAATTGGGGAGTTATTTTTTGTTTTAATTTTGATGCATTTATGACCAGGATATTTTCATTCCATAAGTTTCTGTAACCATTTCAAATTTTATAAAAGTCCTTTCAGAAGCTTAAAAGTTCTATAATTATTTACCACATTTTTTTAAATTAACAGCACTATGTCACGGTGTATTCTACTCAACAAAAACGTTTGTGTTCTTTTCAAATAAATGCAACAGTTGCGAAAAAGTGCAATTTAAAGGGCTGGTCCAAACAAAACCCACGATGTTAATTATAAATAAAACAAAATCTTTTCACATGAAACTATTTTAATGTTTTTTATTATGATAGAAGCATCTATGAAATTTATGTGTGAAATAAAATTTTGGAAACAATTTACACCACATTTTTGAAGACTCTTTATGCGAAATATAAAATATTTATAATGCAAATATTTGTAAATGTTAAAATAATTATATCCGACAATAGTAACAGCAATAACAAGTCAATTAACAAAAAGCAACAGAAGCGGCAACAACAACAGCATCGGCAGTAGCAGCAGCAGCAGCAGCAATTACAATAAAATCATAAAATCCTTCAAGCAATTATTGAAATCAATTCATTCACTGAATAAATAAACAGACACAAGATGAACTTTCTTTATTGAAATGTTTATGAAATCAACACAAAATTAACACAAGAGCCCAACAACACAATGACTGAACGACAGAATGAAATAATGAATGAATAAATGACTAAATTAATGAATAGTTAAGGCAAACATTTAAAATAACACTGGGCAACAGAAAACATTTACAAACAATTTGTATATAATATTTTTTCTAAGATACACGAAAGAAATATGACATGTTTTTTTGTTTTATTATCATGTTGCACAGAGTCGTTTTCTTTTTGTTCTCATTAGTCCGGTCTATTTTGTTGTGCAGCTGGAACAGGCCTTATGTAATCATGTACTAAAAAGATCATGACGACAACATTCTTCATGGGTACAGTAGCGAATAAAATAGTTTGAAATAAATATTTCACTTTCCCATCTCTGTCCATTTGCCCTCTCCAAATTTGCCTCTCATTTCACTGCCAGAGTAGGGTTCTTATCAGGGTTAGGAAAATGAGACCACTGAATTTGCACCAACAACCTCAAATTTTGCTCAGCACAAACTTTCGATTTTCTCCGCTTATTTGAGCCAAAATAAATTCACGATTTTATTAATTTGTCAGACTAAATTTTTTTATTATTTTTATAGAATATTTTGCTGCTTTATAACAGGTTAATAAAACATATTTTAATGCAAACATTTTGCCTATGAGATTCTATGAAATAATATGTTGGATTTTTTTACATTTTGGTAGGAAAATTAAAAAATTTCTTAAGGCGGGAAATTATTGGTTTTACCCCGCTTTGGGAAAACTCGTGGTCTCATCAGATCTACACGCTTTGAGGTTCTAGGAAGATACCCTGATTAATTCTAAGAGCCCGTCACTATGGATGTTTGTATGTATGTGTGTCTATGTGTGACTGCGTGTATATGTGTTTGTCTGTTTCTGTGTATTTGTGTGTGTCTGTATGTGTGTGTGTCTGTGTGTGTGTGTGTGTGTGTCTGTCTGTGTGTGTGTGTGTCTGTGTGTGTGTGTGTGTGTAGGCATGCTGGTAAGTATGTGACCCGCTTTAAACGGCTGAATAGAATTGAAAGCGTTCTGAAGAACATTCCTGAACTCAGACTTAATATGAGTTTGACTCGATTCCAACCGGCAGATTTCAAGATATTTTAAAGAAAGAAAGCATTTTTCAAAAAGTTTTTTTTAGAATAAATTTTTAATCCCTTTAGTATTCGATTGCACAAAAATTAAAACTTTAACATTTAAAAACCATCGTGAACCAGTTCTAAATCGGCTAATCTGTTCGTGAGATATCGTGAACAAAGAAATTATTAATTTTTTTCTTAACTCCGAAATGGATTAACTCCGATTTCGATTCACTTATAGCAACTGAAAACTACATCAATCACCGCTTATCACATGGGAGTCGGTAGATTGTAAATATGTAACCATCAAATAACTTTAGGGTAGCTTTCTTGACTTGTGAACTTAAACCGATAACCGTTTCAAACCGGTCGATTTCAAGATATCCCACAAAAAATTAAAAAAAAATTATTTTTCAAAGAGTATTTTTTAGAATTATTTTTAAACGGCTTCACCGATCCATTTCACGAGCTAATCAATTCTTGATATTTAAAAACCACCTCGATCACCGTAAAACGGGTCAAAATCGGTTAAGCAATATGTGAAATATTGTAAACGACAAAATTCACTAAAAATGATTTTTTATAAACTCCGAAATTATATATCCGATCAGTTAGTGATCGCGATTCTTTTATAGTAATCGAAAACTACTTTCGCTTATCACGTAGGACTCGGTTGATTTGAAAATTAAAAAAATCCTGTTTCATCGCGAAGAGCTCAAAACCATAGGATAACGCGAAAACCTGGTTACGATAACTTTGTGGTTCAAATTAGCGGGAAGTTAAAGCGATGGTCTGTAGAGTCAACCATTTTCCATATAGATTTTTAATAAAATTATGAGAACTGTTTGTTTTTTATTAAATCAAAATATGAAAATTTTTGTCGAAATAATTTGTAGTTGTAGGCGAACACAGAAAAACTTATGGCGTTTTCTTTTCTAGAAAACCTGTGATATTTTTTCAATTATTTTTCAAGAAGTGTCGGTTTGGAAAAGTTATAAGAGAGAGAAATTATTTTTCGTGAGGGCTGTTGGATGCATTTCTAATACATCCATCATTTTGAAATGGCAAAATGTTGCTACATTCTGTTAAAAAGTGTGGAAAATCTTGCATTATTTTCTAGAAAAGAAATCGACGTAAATCACAAGGATTTGAAAGCAAAAATTATTTGGCGCCGTAAATGAATAAGAACGAGAGGCTCTGGGAATTCCTTAACAACCAGCAGCTGCGAAAGTTCGCCAATTGTGCCAAATGAGCGGTTGTTATTTCATTGTACTTTTCAGTCTACAATAGTACCAAAAAAGTTTAATGGTACCTGCTTTTGGAATCCTTTTCATACCCTGCCGGACGGTACCTCTTAAAACAAGAGATTATACGATTATACAACTTTTACAACGTTCACTTCAACATGTGTGTGAAGATAAATTTAGATTTAACTAGCCGAGACACAAACCGAAATTTGTACCAAACCTGTTCTGCAGTTAGCAGAGCTCTGTTAACTACTTAACAGTTCGAGCAAGTTTTGACTAAATTCACTTATAGACCAAAATCCAGGAATTGGAACACAGTCAGTGTGCAGAATACATGACCCAAAGGCCACTGTGGGGATATGGGAAATACTACCAATATGCCACTATATCCAAATGATGGAAAATAAAAGGTCTGAATTTAAATTTTAAAACTGGTATTACTCGAATTCCAAAATTATTTCAGACATCAGAACTCTTCTGCTATATAAAGGACTCTCTGGACCATCATTTGTATATAAAGGCATATTGGTAGTATTTCCCATTTTCCCACAATGGCCACTAATCCTGCCAAGCACACTTTTCAAGAGAATTTTTCTTTAATTGATATTATTAAAGTTCCAAAATTATTTCAGACAGCAGACCTTTTCTGCTATATAAAGGACTCTCTGGGCCATCAAGTATCCTTTGGGTCATGTATTCTGCACACTGACTGTGTTCCAATTCCTGGATTTTGGTCTATAAGTGAATTTAGTCAAAATTTGCTCGAATTGTTAAGTAGTTAACAGAGCTCTGCTAACTGCACAACAGGTTTGGTACAAATTTCGGTTTGTGTCTCGACTAGTTAAATTTAAATTTTTCTTCACACACATCACTTCAACTTGCAAATCGAACTAATTTATTATAAATTGTTTTGACAAAAAAATATTTCGTTACACGGTGTACTCGCAACTTATTTGCACAACAAGCCAACAATTTAAATTCTAAATGTTTGTTTTAAAATCATACAGAAATAATGGAAACAAAACAACAGATTCTTGCAGTTTAACTTATTAAATTTCAGAATTGTTATTATGCTGAAAGGAAAATTATGGAAAAATGTCTTCTGTATAGGAAAATCTGTTTGTGCTTGTGTATGTGTTTGGCAACCAACGACATGACTGTATGACAGTTGAAAAAAGTTAAGCCTGCCGTTCTTTACAAGTTAACATGATGACGGTTGCAGTTGTAGATAAAACAAATTACAACAACGAATGAAAGAACTACTTGAAGAAGTTTCAAATGGAATTGCAGAAAACTTGAGTAACTAATTTAGTTAGGCACATAACGTCAGCTGAAATGCAAAAGGGTGTAACAGACAAAATATTAAAATCATTTTTCGAGGTTGGTTCTAATGCAAATAAATAAAAATACGTCATAATCAATTAAAATATTATAAGTGGCCTATCGTTTTTAGTTGCGCCCTTTTGCGTTTCAGCTGAAGCTATATTAGTGTACGTATTTATGATTGTATGCGTTTTTGTTATCATGAACAAGTTTGTTCACTTTTTTATTTCGCCTAGTTTTCTTGCAAACTTCGATATATCCGATATATATCTAAACGATTCATAAATAGGGAAAGTCTTTGCGAGCTAATTACGACTTTTGTCTTCAAAAGTCCCACTGTGCATCGGATAGCGTCAATAAGAAAATGTAAAACTGAAAAGGAAGAAAATCTTTTTAAATAGGGAAAATCATTACAAACTAATTCCGACTTTTGCCTTCAAAAATCCCAGAGTGAGTCAGATCGCATCAATAAGAAAATGTACAAGAACAAAAAAAGAAAATTTCATATTCGTTATATTTCCTGTACAATAACATTATGTTAACTAAAAACACCCCCTCGCCCTTGCCATTTATTTCCACATTTTGGCAGACATTTCCCCACTGTGACAGCAGATCAGCCAAACTAAACTGCACTCTAATTTGCTAATTTAAATGTCTGCAGCTTCAAGTGAACGTATCCTTTTTTTTTTTTTGCAGATGCACAATTTATACAACCCAAGATTTAGCAATTATGTAGTCGTCGTGTGTATTCATAAACAACCATCATTATCAACGGCCTTTGAACGAGTTGCTCTAATAAGCCAGTGAAATATAATAAATTTATTTATATTTTATCTTTTTGTTACAACCCGAAGAATGCTTCAATGCAAAGTTGCGTCTTTTTATTTTATCTTTCATATAATTTTTTTATGTCTTTCACTTCTGCAAAATTTCTTACAAGCGGGGAAAAAACTTTTTTTAGTTTTCTTCCCTGTTTTCATCGTTTAGCAGCAGTTAGTGAAGGCAGAGGAATCCTTAACACACACTTCCACTATTCATAACTAAATTTACTCGCACATAAATAATTGTGTGACATACTCCGGCATTTAAAAGTCTTGAGTTCTCTTTTGTTTGTTAAAGAAGAAGTTAACATTCACTTACAATTACACACTCTCACACAAAAGTATTCGTATTTTTCTTAACTCTACACAATTAAATGAGAAAAACTTTGTATCCCTTTTTGAAATACAGGATGAGTAAAAATGTATTTTTAATTTTCTTACAATTTTATTTACAATTTTGCCAAGATGAGGGTTAGATATGAAACACCAGGCTTAATCGGTGTAGCATGCGTCACGGAAAATATAATAAATTTTTATAATCTGAGTCCATCACGCTTTCAGCAAGTGAAAAATTGATATTTTATAATTAAAATTAAATAAAAATGTAAATACTGATCTCTGTAGCGTGCGTCACTTTTTGAATTTTCGCCAAAAATTGAATTAAGAACATTTCGATATTAACTTCTTACCTTTATTCTCTGCTTATAAAACTTCTTAGTTAATAATTTGTGAACTAGAATCAAAAAGTACAGCGCTGCTGAAAAATCTAGCAGTTTCACATGATGAGTCAAAGCAGTTTTTGCAATATAAGATAAGCCAAAATATATTTTTAATTTTCTTACACTTTTCTTAGCTTTAGCAAAAAAAAAACTTTTATTTACCATTTTGCTTCATCGGTGTAGCGTGCGTCACGAAAAAAAACAGCTGACTTCTTATAATGTGAGTCCGTGATTTACCATCACGCTTTCAGCAAGTAAAAAATTTATATTTTATAATTCATATTAAAAGTCTAAATACTGTTTTTTGTAGCGTGCGTTACTTTTTAAGAAGAAAGAGTATTCAATAATACAAAATTTCATGGCAGTCGACCCAGACACTTGGAATTATCCAGTACTTTACCAGATAAATTGTAAATTTGCTCGTATCAAACGAAGTTCGCAGTTTTATTGGAAGCTACGTTCCGATCTTTCCAGCCATCTTTGGATCCGGTGATGAAACTCATTATATGTAAAGTTAAGGACTGTAACAACTGCGACAAATGCTCTTGTCGCTTTAATTTATTTTTATCCACTGGTAGAATGTCCTGAATAGAAGCATTGAAAATAAGTTAATAAACATATAGTCCATAGTTATACGAAGGGTCCAAAAGTGATTGGATTAGTAAACTTGAGCTAAGGTAAAATGCATCAGGTAGCGTGCGTCACATACGAATGGCTTCAAATAACTTATTTCAAATTATCTTATAAGGGAATTACATGTTATTTCTTTATTATGAAAAAAATTACGAAATCAAACTTGAAGTTTGAAAGTTATCTCCGGTTGTTGTAGCGTGCGTAACACAGTTTTATATGTGCAATAGAGTCCTGTTAAAAAGATAATGCTTTATACCATTCAAAAGTGCATTAAATTCCCACCAAACACGGAGTATAAGTTGCAATTTTTTGCGCTAAAACATCACATCCGGTTCCAACTGCTCTTAAACAGAATCGGCTAAAGAACAACCCATATGATGACCTGCTTCAGATGGCTCTTAAATGAATGCAGGCCAATATCATGCTCTAGTCTTATTCAGTGAAATGGCAGAGAGTGACCCAAAGCCTGCAGCCGACTTCGTATCGCTAAATTTTAATTTCCTTTCAAACTTTTGACACTCCTTAAGCAACTATAAATTGAACTATTGCCGATTTATTCAAGAAGGGGCACAAGTTATTATATCCCATTAAGTCCCACAACATTCAGAAAATTATCATGGATATTTCTCAACCATGTATTTTCCCGGTATCTACAAGTTTATCAGCTGATGTGGGCGTGGATAAATGCATGTTAATTTTTTGTTATTTTCAAATTTTAAGTAGCGGGTTAAGCCTTTTGACAACTACAACAATCATTGGGAACGTTTCTCTTAACATATTTTCTTAACGTCGCTCATCACAAGGAATAAAAGTTTATTTAAGTTTTTTCTTTCCATCTCCTCACAACAATTCCTCGACAATTCTTTTGCTGAAGAAAAGAAGTAAAAAAAAAATTATTTTCAGTTGTTAATATTGAGATAATTTTTGTTGTATATTTTCATTCGTTTCTCAGCAAATTTTCAATTACAATGTTTTTCTATAGTTGTTTGATATTGTTTCCTTTCTGTTGTTGTTGTTGTTGTTGCCATCCTCTTATTTCGCAACAGTAACAACAACAACAACAACAAAAAGAAATGTCTTGTTTCCAAGTAATTCATGTGAATAAATATGCAAGTTGCGCTACAAATACACAACGAGAACGCACGGAAAGCAAAAATATTTACAAAACAAAAATTTCGTTAAATAAACGAAAATAAAGTTTTTGTTGATCCTTCTTTTTATATCCTTATTTGTTCTGCACCAAATCCTTTTCAAGTTGCTCTTATATCAGTTCTGTATTCTTAACAGTGGGTGGACGAAGTAAATAATCGGGTTGAGTTGAAATAATACTTTGTTGCTGCACTGCTTATTTTTGAAAATTTTGAAGAAAATCTTATTAAATTCCAATAATTCAATTCATGAACTGAACAATAAATTTAAATCAAATTAATCGATCAGTTGAAGAGGTTTTTCGAGGTAACATGCTGCAATAAGCAGCAACGCATAGTGTGACGAAATATATATTTCTTAAGCAGAAATAAGAAAAAAATTAAAGATTTGTTAGAAGGGTAACTAGGAAAAGTATGTTCTTACTCGACTCTTAGAAAGCAAAGTACCTTAAATAGGAAATGAACCAAAATTCATTGCAGTACTTCATTGTTCTTCCATTTTTTCCTTTTTTCCTTTGTATAATGAATGAATATTTGCGAAAAACTGTAAGCCAGTATGAATAGGAGCAACCTTCTACGGAAGGTGCAACTTCGTATGAAAAGGTGCAACTTTGCATAAAAAGGTGCAAATATATATAAAAAGGTGTAACTTTGTATGAAAATATTTAACTTCATAGGAAAAGCTGGAATTTCATATGCATTTGTGCAAATATATTTGGAAAAGTATAATGTTAGGTGAATTTTTTTTCTACAATTTTGAATGAAAAATAGTAATTTTGTCAGAAAAGATATATTTTTATATGAACTGGTGCACATTTTCACGGAAGGTGCAACTTTGTGCGAAAACATGCACGTTTAAATGAAAAAAGTGCAACTTTGCAAAGAAGGGTGCAACTTATTTTGAAAGGGTATTAAGTATTCTGTATGAAAAGATGCATTTTTGTATGAATAGGTGCTCATACTAATAAAAAGTGCAATTTTTTTAAAAAAAACCTCCAAACTTAAATGAAAAAGTGCAACTATGCAAATAAAAGTGCTTTTATTTTGAAAAGGTGCATATATGTATGTATTGGTGCACATTTTTATGAAAGATGCACCGTCTTTTTTAAAAAAAATTCACATTTTAATGGAAAAGTGCAACTTTGCACAGAAAAGTGAAACGTATTTCGAAAGGGTATTGCGTACTCTGTATGAAAATGTGCTTCTTTGTATGAATAGGTGCACATTTTTGTGAAAGATGCAGCTTTGTATGAAAAAGTGCACAATTAAATAAAAAAGTGCGACTTTGCAAAGAAAGATGAAACTTATTTCGAAAGAGTATTGAGCACTCTGTAAGAAAAGGCACATTTTTGTATGAATAAATGCCAATTTTTGTAAAAGGTGCAACTTGGTGTGAAAAAATGCACACTTAAATGAAAAAGTGCAACTTTGCAAAGAAAGTGAAAACTTTTTTGAAATGTTATTGCCTAATCTGTATAAAAAGGTACAACTTTTTATGATAAACTTGACAAATTTAAGATAAAAATTTGTTTTGAATTACTTTTTGTATGAAAAATTCATGTTCTTTTGTAAAATTCAAACTTATACTCACAAAGTGCGAGTTTTTAAAAGGAAAGGAACACTATTTCAAGACAAAATTTTTGTTGCTAAAATATTTAAATGGCCATGGGCGAGGGAGTACATCGTTTGCCTTCATATAAGGGAGATTGAAAGGCGTGTCGTAACATATTCGGTTTCATCTTAAGAGATGAAAAATTAACCAAAATTTACCCCGAAAACTCTTACTTATAAAATTAAATTCGAAAATGAATTGATGTTTTTTTTTAATAATTTTTACTGAAACTTTTGTGCCGGCTACAAAATTTTAGTCGAGTGTTTTTTAAATAAATTTTTATTAAAAATTAAGTGCCACTTTAAGGACATTCGAATCGTGTAGAAAATTTAGGCAAAAATATTAACTTGTTTTAATTATTTTTATGCAAATTTCTTAAACGATTCATTTACTTTTAACGAGCTGTAGTTAAAATTTTAATTCGTTTTTTGCTCGATTTTATTCTCCTTCCGCTCCTTTATTGTTCGATGTTGGCATTTCTCAGAATGCTGAAATAGCTGTAGGCACCACGGACCACCTGAAATATATGAGAATCGCATCGTAGAATAATTTCACTTTTAAGGATTTTTTAATAAAATTTCTTTCTACGTTCATGCACTCATTTTTATTCAAAATTTGAAAAAGTTCATATGAAATACAGTCTTTTGTTAAGTACCATTATCGATTATTTATGGTCCTTCGAATCGGGCTGATCGTACAACTCATGGAGGTCTACCTAAACTTTCAGAAAATTTATTTATGCCAGAGATTGTTGAAATAAATCATGGCCTACAGATACAAAGCGATTCAAATTTTCAATTTCTTTAACCCAAATGTATTGAATAGACAGTAAAATATTATAATCTTTGAAGTTTTTGTGTTATTTAATAAATACATTCTTTCAAAGCGCTGTAAGTATTTGTATTGAACTATTTATTTGCTATCAAATTGTTTGTTCGGAAAGAGTTTTTTAATTCAGAAAGATTTAAAATTTCACAGCACAAAAGCCAGCATCAGTTTTTATACATTAAAATTGCGCATCACAGCAGAACAGCTGTTTTCGAAAGCCGCTACACTTTCATCATCAGTACTCAAGTGTATTTTATTTACTAGAAGGCTGCATTGAATGTGACAACAGTTTATATTTGTACCAATTTAATTAAGAAAAAGCGTACGAGAATTGTATCAACCCGATGGTCACACACTTTTATTAAGTTCCTGTGTTGTTGTTGTTGTTTGACTTCTTTGGCTTGAACTTTTTCAAAATATTTTCTTCTTCTTGTCTTTGTCTCATGTTCCTATCAATCAATACTCACGTCTATAAAAGTGGTCAAATTCAATTCAACAAATATGGCCTTCATTACAAGTGGTTTAGTAGACTCCATCATCATTAAAAGGATATTTTTTTGAATATTCACCGGAAATTCGTACCAGGGACAGCAGTACAAAGCAAAGCACAGTCCATCGCTCTGCGAAAAAAAAAAGATTATACCCTACAGCCATTCTTATGAACAGTCTAATCTCGACCGACACTTACGCTATTAGTTACCAGCGTGGCGTGCCAGTGGTAAAGCCACAAGAGAAAACACATGACGAATAAATAAATCGCAAAAAACAAATAGTCCATGTTGGAGGGATTCTTGGGTGTAAGAAAAATTTATGAGATGTTTATAAAAATAGGAAAATTGTAAAGGCATTTCAAAACTTACCCCCGCCGCAATGGCATAAAATAGAAAACACATTAAAATCGAAAATATTATAAAATCCAACAACACCGGTATCCTTAACAAGGACTCCAACTCCGTGGTGAACCTTAAATTGAAGAACAAATAAATTTAAGATTTCTTACAAATAAACAGCGCAACAGCCACCATCTCAAGTTGGTTTGTTCCCGCACACAGAAGCCGCACATTCTTGTATGCCAATATTGCAAATCCTCTGCCGTGAAAGATTTCACTTGGTCACGATTAAGATCAGTTGAAAGTTTAGTGAACTGTTGGCGAACAATTTGTTGAATATAAATAGTATTTAAAATGCTTTTTCATTTCACTTACATCGTATTCCCTAAGCCTTTTGTATATTATGTCGTATTTCAATACAATATATTTCATTAAACAGGTGACGAAAGTGTGCCAACAGGGTATAACGGCAACGCCAAGAATCATGGCATAGAAGGGTGCCATATAGCCCACTATGAAATTGTCATACACTTCGCCAAAGGGAAACAATTGGAAAAGTAATATGGGCTGGGCAGTGCCATTAAGGACCTGTAATTCGAATTGTTTTAAATATTAAAAATTATTTCGCAAAAAAACTATAAATTTCCATTTAAATATTAGAGAAATTTCGATCTATTTTACTCTTCGTGAAATAATTAACAAGATTTATTTATTTTTTGAGGCCATAATATATATATATATTTATTTATTTTTTTTTTTTTGCTTACCTGTGGCATATTAAAAACAGTTTCGGGCTTAAAGAAAGTACGATAGAAACAATCCGCGCTTACTAAAACTACCGCCATCAGTGTTAGTGTCCACATGGCGGTCATTATAATCCGTATATATCGAACAGTTTTTCTCAGTACAATTTCTTCCTCCCCATCGGCAACGCGAAAGAATTCAGCGATGTCCTTGTGCAAGAATATAACCATGCGAACGACTCCTATCAATTAGTTATTAAAGGAGTCTCCAAATCAAATATACTGTCTAACTTACGTTTCCTCTGAAAGAACGCATTGGCGGTAGCAACTGAAGTGGACAAATATGTAAATGCAGCGGCACAGCTTGTTGAGCCATTGGCCAAACTGACAACACCTTTGGAAATCTTAATAAACTTTAAGGGGAGAGAAAAAATTAGAAATAAAATCCTTAACAAACAGAAAAGCGTTGCAACAACTGCGTACAATTAAACAGCAGAACACAGCAAAGGAGAAAATAAATACAAATCCTTTGAGCAAATGCAAACATTTATTTCGCTGACGACTCGAAATAATATAACCAAACGTTCGCATGAACTTCAAATGTAAACCGATTAACTCGTTCTCAAAAACTTCTTCAGGCACTTCAAAATCTTGTAATTTAAACATGATCGCGCTTACCCGCTACAATAAACTTCCTTGTCTAAACGTTGTTGTATATTTGTTGCATAAATAAAATTACAAAAAAAAAAAAACAAATCCACAAAAAATATTTTCAATAGAAATTCTCACAACAATTAAGAAAAAATTGGCCTTTTCCACAACAATTACTCGTCTAATTGTTTTTAATAACGTTTCCTGTTTATTTATTTAAATTGTGTCAACAATTATTTAAACACCTTTTTGTCATTTATTTGTTTATTTTGTTTTACAATTGTGGCTCTTCGTTCAACACCACCGGCTCACCATCCAGTTTTTTTATTGTCGGCAGTCGTTTTATGCACTCTGCTCGCCAGCTGGCCTCATCTAAGCCTTCAGCTATAGGATTTCCCACCACCACTAAATCTTCTAAGGACTCCAATTCTTGTAAACGATTAAACTCGGCCCAATCCTTTATTAGATTATTGCTGATGTAGAGAACCTTTAAATTGCGCAGGGCCGAAAAGCCTTTAATTTTTTCGATTAGATTATAACTCAACCAAAGTTCTTCAAGAGTTTCAGCAACGGCTTCCTGCAATATTTTTTTATAAATTTTGTTTTGAAATAACCACAATTAAGAAGACTGACACACCATCAGGAGTCAAATAAAGTAAATGCTTTCGGTTTACAATAATAATAAAAGAAAAATTGGAATAACTTTCCTTTCGAATCGAACTGCACAATAAACCTCCAGCAAGTTACTTGCGAATTATGAATAACAAAATCTGATCCTGCAGGCTCCGAAAATCACTCTTTTACAGTAAAAAATAATATTAACAAAATCAATGGAATATTTTTTACTCTCACATTTTTAATTAAAATTGCTATTCGTTTTTCGTTTTTTTTTTATCAAAGAAAAAGAAAATACATCTATTAAATCTTAATTCTGGAACTTTTTATGAGCGTCATCTTAAAACTATATCAGAAATACTTCTCACTTTCATTTTATTTACAAAAATAGGCTGTAAATTTGTTCAAAATTGTTAATAACTGGAATTTGTTTTTTTTAATTTAACTGCCGATTTAAACGATATGAAAAGAATTTTTTCTTTCGTCTGATTACATATAAAACAAAAACAATTTATAAAATAATGTTATTGTTTCAAATATTATTATCGATATCCTGAAATAGGCAGTTAATGTTTAAATATTGCAATTTTTTAATTGAACTTGAGTAAAACTAAAATGTTTTTCGTAAGAATTCGATAGATTTGTAAAACAATTTCATGGTTTTTAAATATTTTTTATTTGGTTTTCTACCAGCGAATTTTTTAAATCGATTCGAATGCAAAACTTTTAGAATTTGTATGCTTTTAACACAGAGATTCGAAAGTTTTTTGTTTCGAATCGAGTTCCTTAATAATTCAAAATTCGAGAGAGAAGTGGAATTAAGGTAATAATAAAGAGTCTATTAGTCTACAAGTGTCATTAGACTACAAGTGCAATTTTAATTGCCCAAAAATAGTTCCTGGAAGCAAATTTCGCACAAACAAAAACAAAAGCATCAACAAATTTATATTCGCATTGTAAAGTTAAATCACACAATGTACTTCTGCATTTGCCAATAGGCTCGAAATTTACATAAAAGTTCCAAGCAATAAATGGAAGTGCTAACAAACACCAAATGAGTCAAGAAAAAATCTTTTAGTAATTCCTTTCAATAAACAATTTCTATGCAAAACCTTATTTTTTATAAAACTCCATTTTAAATAGCGAAAAGAAATACAAACTCTACTCACCAGTCCCGATATTTGTTTTATATAGTTTCTTGCTAGCGAAAGAACTCTCAAGTTCTTCATGCCATTCAAGCCGAAAATTTTCTCGATCATGTTGGTGGACAAACTTAAACGTCTGTAAATACATATATATTTTTCTTCTTTATTTGTTTGTTGAACAGCCTTAAATTTTCATACTGACACACAATTTACTAGTGAACCTAAAGTATTATCCATTTTTTCTATGGGTGGCCATTGAAATTGTAGTTCTATCACAGTGGCCTGTGCTGCACTCTGATGTTCTCGTTCTTCCCAGCGTTTTAGGGCCTCCTTGATAGTAGTAGCCTTGGACATATGAAGTTAAGTCGAACAAAAAAGCATGAAAAAACTTTAAATTCTAAAGAATACTTGGAAGCATATAAATTCGCAAGTGAAAAATCTGAACGGTGACAAAAGCGGTTGTCAATAGAAACGATTATTAAATCGAAATGATTATAAAAATTAGTTTTCGGCATTCAATTATTCAACAGGAATAATGTGCAAGATTGTGCGACATTAATTGAATTAAATCAAGTTTATCCTAAAATTTTTTATAAGAATTTAGATTCTAAAAAAACGGTTCTAAATATTAGAACCATTTTTGTTTTGTTTGTTCGTTTCCTCAATGTCGAGCAAAGCTTGCTTTTGTAAATCTTAAAACTAGTAAATTTTCTGGATTTAAAATTAATTGTTATATAACGTTATTTTAAAATATACTTTTTTATTCATACTTTATTAAATACATTAAATTGTGATTTAATTCAACTTCAATTTGTTTACAAAAGTTTGTAAATAAAACAATTAGACTGTTCAAAAGCTACATTTTCATATTAAAAAAAAATAGATCCCCATATCAACTAAAAAGTGCCCCCCAATTAGATTGTTAGAAAACTTAACGTCTGTCGGCCGTACCACTGCCCCTCTTGCCAGCATATAAATGTTTTGGCATTTTTGTGCCAATAAATCGATCAGCTTCACCCTTAAGACACAAGCGTCCAACTTTCTTAGCAATATCCTTCTTGGCCATAATTTGAGCCTTCTTTTTCATGGCAGTATTCTTAATGCCCATAGTATCACGTGCCGGTTTACGTTTCAATGGCTGGCCGGTCTTCTTCACAATAGCAGACGATTCTTTGTCCAACAGAGGCTTCTTGATTGTTTTCTTGGAACCTACAGCAACTTGACCGCGTCTTAAATCAACCACAGATTTTGTAAAGTTGGCATTAGAAGAGCCTGACATATCGACACCAAGATTCTCCATAGTTTCCACCAATTTCGTAACAGAACGATCGCGCACTTTGGGCTGTTTGGTTCTTGGTATGATGGGTTTGTTTTTGCGTGGTTGCAAACGCTTCTCATCGCGCAGCATGAAACGTTTTTCACGTATTTTCTTAGCCATTTCACGTATCTCTTTAAGCGTTTCATCCATGGTCATATCAGGCAATTCATAAACACCACCTTCTTCACGTATGCCTTCAGCTCTCTCCAGTTCTTCCAGTTTATCAAAGATATCCGGATCAATGTAATCAGCAATATTATGACCTTGCCAGAATTCAGGTATAATATCGTAACGTTCTTCTTCGGGAATTTCTGTATAATTCTTTTTCAGATCCAAAGTGTATTCATCACCCATTTCCTCTTCGATTTCTTTCTCTAATTTTCGTTTACGTTCAGCCTTGGCAGCATTCTTTTCCAATCGGGCCAATGCTTGTTCAGGTATGCAAGGAGCTCGTACCTTATCATCTCTCGGCGCTGGCATTGCCACGTGTAAACGATTAAGAATATTGTCTACCTTCTTCGTGCGCATCTTCTGGTCTACTCGGTAAGAAAGCAAACGTTCACAGGCCTCAATTTTAACCTCCATAACACCTGTCTCTTGAACTGTGGACATTAGCATAACTGGCACAGCTTTATCTTCTTGTAATTTTTCAATTAGCTGCCGCTTTTCAACGGGCAAATCTTCTACACCGACAATATCTATTTTGTTGATGGCCAATATCAATGGTTTGTTGGTGAATAGTGGTTTGATACTTTCAAATAATTTTATTTGTTCCTCCAAAGAATGACCGCACTGTTCTGAGATGTCCATAAAGTATAGAACACAAGCACGCAAATGAGCCAACGCTGTAATGGCTTGCATTTCAATGACATTACGTTCTTCCAAAGGATGATCCAAGATACCGGGTGTATCAATAACCTAAAATATAAATAATATATTTAACTATTGTTTCAATTAAAAAATAATCATATTTAAATTTTTAAAAATTTGCAAACAAAAATTTGTGTACGCTAACATCTTCACCATTAGCATATTAACAAACGTCAATTAGATGAAAATTTTAAATGCCATCTTCCGTTGTGATTCTACTCACCTGCCATCTTAAATATTTGTAATCTGTATGACCAACATAAAGCGATTTGGTAGTGAAGGCATAAGGCTGAACCTCTACATCAGCTCTAGTGATTTTATTGATAAACGAAGATTTTCCAACGTTAGGAAATCCACAAATAATGATGGTACGAGAATAGGGATCAATGGTAGGCAGACGAGATAAATGCTGGCGTACTTGCTCCAAATAAGTCAAATTTGAAGCTTGTCTTTTCATAATTGTTGCCATACGACCCAAAGCGGCCTTTTTCAATTGTTTACACCGATACAGAGAATCACCATATTTCAGCAGGCGTACGTAATCCTTTGACACACTAAAATCAAAAGATTGTTATTTTACAAACAACTCCATTTCTTTCTAACTTACTTGTCGATTAGATGACGTGCAGTATTCAACTGACCCAAGGCCAATTTGTAATGATCTTTATCGTATAAAACATTCATTAAATCTGCATAGAAAGGATGCACATCGTCCAGTTTTGGAAAATCCTGTATAATCTGTGACAAACGGTCATGAAAATTTTGCTGCGTGAATTTCACCTTGCGCGTATAAAACGCCCGGATACGGGATATTTTATAGCCTTTGTGCACAACTGTTGGTGTCTTCCGCTGGGTTTTGGACAGCATAATATCGATAAAGTCCTGGAAAGCATTATTATGAAATTGATTATTTGTAAACAAAGTGTAATTGAGGTTATGACTACTGCCAGCAAGAGGGTGCTATCTTGGGCAAGATCTTTTGTCGTAATTACTTACCTTTGCTGGTGGGACCACCATAATTTTTTTAAAATTATACAAACTCATTTTGAAAGTATTTTTTCTTTATTTTACGCGTATAATTTTAAAAAATTAAATAATAACAAACGGGTATTCAATGCGCACAACAAGCACGAGGCAGCGCAAAACCCAAAAAGAAACGAGCTGCCGTATCAACAAAATTACCTGCAGAGATAAGCAAATGTCATTCAAGTTGCGATACTGAATTGAGTGGCAGCACTATGTGGCATTAGAAATGCCACCTATCTTTTTGATGACAGCATTGCCAGCCGAAAGCTGAACATGGGGTCCTTAATGCCGTTAATATGGGTTATTAAGTAGTGCGTGTGCCATTGTGGTATATGTATAAAAGAAAATTTTTTAATACAAAACGTTAATAAATATTTTTAACTTACTAATAGTTTAATAAATGCTGTAGTGTAAATAAGTTGAATATCAACAAGTGATGAAAGTAAATTTTATTGTTGTTAAATGTTTTATACAAAGAAAAATAAGTAATAAATTATTGTGTCATTTAGTGTGCATAAAAAAATTAATGTGAAATTATTATTAATACATGTTGGTACATAGTACACGTTTAGATCCTGCAAGATATTGGTGAGTGATGAAACTATTGGCAATATATGCTATAAAATGTTTTCCAGCATCTGAGTCAAGCATATTCAACAAAATGTTTGTATATAAATAGTCTCCCACACCGGCGATCCTCTAGAGTTCTTAGCATATATTGGAGTACTGTTTGCAATTGGAAATGTAGAAGCCACACATTCTATTATATAAAATAGGTTGGAAGAAAAATGTAATTGTCCCAGGATGAAGATGAGTTCGAAAAGATATTTTTAAATACGGCCGTTGCGATAAAAAGAATAAAAATCAAACTTAGAAGTAGAAGTAAATGTGTATTTTGTAAAATGCAATAACGATTGGTTTCTGAAAGTGAAAGAAAGCTAAAATTAAAAGTTGTGCTCAAGATTTCACATGGTTTCTGAAAATGCAATAAATAAAAAAAGTAAACTCTTTTGTAGAACAGGAACTCACTTGACCCCCACACCTCTTAAATATTATGCAACTTTTATTCCGTCATCGCTACACGATGTCCATATTTCACATATAAACGGTAGCTTGCGATCACATGTTACTGTCTTCCAACTGTGCCTAACAGTCAAAGCGACACAACTAGAATTCGTAAAGTCTGAACTGTAAGAGATGATATAGATTTTCAGTCAAAATTTATAAATGACAACGAACCTGATCTGTGGATATCCGGGCTCCCAAGCTCTGTAATCAAAACATTTTAAATCTTCAATATCATCATTAAAAAATTCAATTTTATGTGAAACGGAAGAGTTATATTGAAGGCCAATGTAGGCCAAGTAAACTCTTGGCATACTCTTTGAAATATTTTCTTCATTATAATTAACAATTAGACGAGCTAAAGCTTCGGTGCGTTTCTGAGAAGCTACATGAGCCAAAGTACCACAATTGTTTTGTGAATGACGACATTTCAAAGAGCCATTTTGATATGTTTCTGGAATCGTATGTAGCGCAAATATACCTACTTCCGGTACGCAAGTATAATCAGCAGCTGCTGCAATTAGTAAAATGAAAATGAGATTCAACATTCGACAGAATTTATATATAGAAGAAACAAATTAAAAAGAAATTAACTTCTTTTACCCATGGGCTTATCGTAAAGGGAAAAATAGTCAAAGGATGTGTCGTTGACCATCGTTTGGAAGGCACTGTTTTCTGGGCATTGCAATATATGACAATTAAAGTATAAATGCGGTTGCTGCCAGTAGTGATCACGAAAGGTTGTGTGGTCTGGAAATGAATATCAATTCAGTTTATTAAAAAAGTTTTGTTCTAAAACTAAAATCCAAAAACTTTGATCTAAGCAAAAGTAATTTTTATTGTTAAATTTGATTTAATGTACGCAAAAACTTTGCATTAGATTTTTATGCAACGTTTCGCTAGTATTTGCCATCTTCTTCAGTATTTACATAAAAACATTTTTTTATATTAAAAAAAAAACTATTTTTCTGATAATAATATTTACAATAATAATATTTGATTTAGTAACGCACCCCCACGTATTTTAATAAATCTCTTTCTTGGAGCATAATTTAAAGCCAGCCCTCTAAATTTCCTAGCCAGGTCCTTGCAAGCTTTCAAACTGTCCACATTTTCTACAAATAGTCTTTCTTTTAAAGATCTTTGATTAGATTTCAATAAATAAAATCTAAAATTGAAACGAGTTCTTAAGTCGGAACAATTGCCTGCTACCGCAACAAGTAACAATAAAACTGCGAATAAAATTCGAGAAAGCAATTTAAAAAACATTTTACAGATTAAAGCTTTTAAAGCAAAACTATTAATGAGTTTGTATCTAACAAGAAACTAAAATGCTGGTATGGAATGTATAAGTTTATAAATATGAATGTTTATAAAAGTATTATTTTAAATGACGTTAATTGTGTTTATTATAAATTGTAGTTGTAAAATAAATTGGGTTGCTAAAATGACATGTAATTGTTAATTTATTGTCCGATTTGCAATGTTTTTTTTATTTATTTGATAAGCTTGATGGGTTGCTCATATTGTATGTGTATGATGCTGACAACCTTTTAAAAGGTTTTTAAATTATTTATTAAATTTGTTGTCATAATAAGTGATCACTGATCACGAATAGAAAATTGGTTTTTTTTCTGAAAAAAAGCGCTTTCAAGTTGTTGTTTTTTCTTCTGAACGATCTAAAAATAATTATTTATCTTTATAAAATACACTATTTTCTGTGCTTTTTCTTTCAACTAGTAAAACGATTGCAATGATCAGATGTGACCTCGTTGAGTTACATATCATAGATTAAAATTCCTGTTTAGAGCTGGTATTCAGTCAATCTAAGTGACCCAGTTTGTTCATATTAAATGCGGTTTTAAATGAACTAGTAAATTTTTATATTATAAATAACATTCGATTATGAAATAGAATCGGCCGTTTTTCGTAATTCGGATTCGTGACATACAATTCTTTATTGTTTGTATTTATGCGCGGCTTTATATAAAATTAATTGTGCTGAAATTTAAGAATATTAATAAACGGATTTTTATATATCATTTTGTACTCGTATGTATCGCTAATCAAAACAGGCCTTATTCCTAAAAAGTATTTTATGCTCGTGAGATAAATTTTGTATAGATAATGTGTTTTATAATTAGCTTATAAGCATAAAATATTTATTTTTGAGAATAAAACTATACAAAAAAATTTTGAACTTTTTTATTTGCGTTTTTACAAATACAAAACAAAAGCGGAATATAAAGATTTTTTTATTTTTATTTCAGAGGCAATTTTAAAAGGCTTTTTTAATACTTGGCAATGTTAATACTTGAAGTATATTTTCCTAAAATAAACGGAGTAAAAGTATGAAAATATTTAGAAAAAAGAAACAAATCATTCCCGAAAGTTACTAATTCACCAGAAATTGTTTATGATGAAAAGAAAATGTTTTTTATATTGAAAAATAAAAATATATATTGTAAATAATTCCGTAGCTATTAAACGGATTGTTGGACTGTAATTGAGTATTTAAAGAAGAGTTTTCCGAGTTTAAGTTTACAGTTTCAGTTGCCTCGATGTTACGAAAGCTGATCGTTTTGGTCTGACAAAAACGATTTTTCTTCAGGCAGATTGTGAGGAGCTAAAAACGTGTGAGTTGGCTCTTATAGTTTGAGCTCACTAGTCGTCATATGTGCACCGATACTTCCATTTTACCTTGCTTCGAATTTAAATGGCGAAAAATATGAATTCAACCTTTTCAATAAATACAATAAAAAAATAGTTCTGAGGGTCAACAGTGTTCAATCCAAATATTATTAAAACCCTTAATAAAGAAACACATGCGCTTCTATAGTATTTAAAATAAATTAGTGTTTTTATTTAAAATTATATATATTTTATATAGTTTTTACTACGGATAGTTAAGTTTAGTTTAAATATGACAAGTATTGAATTATTAACTGAAAATAAAATACATACAAATTGCAAGTTCAATAAGGACAACATCGATTTCAAGTTACATTTAATAAAAAAAAAAGATAAAATAAAAACAAAATTAAACATTTTAGTTGTAGTTAATTGCACAAGTGCTTAGAAAATTAAAACAATCAAAATAATAAACATAAAAATTTAAATATACAATTAAATAGTTTTATTATTAAAAGTTATCACCTGAGGCGTTAGCTAAACTACTGCAAGTTGCCGAGGGAAGGGACGCAGGCCAATAAAAAAGCTAACTAACACTAAAACAAGGAAAATGGAAAATAAGGAAAGAAGAGAAGGACTCAGGAGAGGAAGTTAAACAGACCCTTAAACCTTTTGTTCTTTTATTAATAAGTGTATAAATAAACAGAGACTTAATTTTATTTCTTTTGCAAAAATCTCTGCGATATTAGAGGGTTTTTGTTTTTCTTACAATAGGTTAATGAAACTTTAAAAACCCCGTAATATCTACTAATTAAAAAAGCTCTCTTTTTTTCTAAGTGTAGTGCTTTCTTAATAAAAATTCTTTAAATATAAATTTATCTTTATTACTAATTAATCATAATTAGAATTGTGTAACTCATGAGATTTTGCCGCAGAATTTTGGGCTAGAATTACAAAAACAACCACAACAAAGTATATAAAATTTCAAAGTGTCATACACAGGAAAAAAAAATGTTGGTAGAGTTTTTGTAATTTTTGTTTTAAGCTTTTAGCAATTATTTTTTCTTATGAAGTGGTTACTCATGAACTGCACAACACTAGTTTATTGTATTGGTAGTTACGTTTGTATCGTTAAACTTAATTTAAATAAATTTAATTTTTTAAAAAGGCAGCTTTTTGTGACTTATTTTCTAGTTAACATAATATTGTCTGACTTTTTCTAAATGTTTAGATAGTTATTTTATTTTTTAAATATTATCAAAGATATTAAATTTTGTTCAACTAAATTTCCAAATATTTTTAAATATTTTTGAAAATTAAAAAAAAATATATATTTTAATAAATTTGCCATGTTTGTTAAAATGAAATGTTTTTAATATTGAAATGTTTGTTAAAAATGTATTTAAAATTGTAAAAAAAATGTTTTTAAACACTTTAAGTGTTCTTTTTTTGATTTCATAAGGAGAAATTTGTAATTTTTTTCTTTTTTAACTTAAATCTGGGCCTAATTTTTTTATTTTTTTATTTTGTATACATCAAAAACGTTTGGCGTACAATTATTTGGGTATAATTTAACTGCTATGCGAGAAGGCGGTGTTTGTGTAGGGGCCACTGTAAATCGAACTGCCAGAATTTGAAACCGTTTTAGTACTGCGTCTAGCCATTATGCACAGAACGGCTGCAACAACAGCCAACATTAGAATGAGGCCAGCTATAGCGATGGCTATGGCAAAAGCGCGCTGAGAGATGCAGAGAGCATCTTCCAATGCCTGGAAAAGAAAGTAAAAAAGATCGGTTAGAATATATCAAATGCCACGGACTCAATTGAGAACGAGCGAACGAATGAATTCGTTGGCAAAATTTTGTTCTATGAGTTGGACTTATGAAATGCAATAGTTGTTGTAATTGATAAATTTATTTATAGTCTGTGTGATAGTGTTACCATTTTAAAAAAAATTTTTTATGAAATATTTTTTTTTTTTAACTTCTTTGTTTAGGTATTTTAAAATCTATAAAAGAAAAGAAAATTTATTTATTGAAACATTTGAATGTTTTTTTCGAAGTCCCAAATAACCTTAACTTAAACATTTCGCAATTGAAACGAAACATGGTCACACGTTAATGTTTTGTTCTCCATTCGCCGGTAAATGATATAGAAAAAAGTATTTTTCATTGTTCGTGGCAGCATTTCAAGTGAAAATGTCTTTCCCTTTCGCAATGATGAAGTGGTTTCTTTATCTTCAATTTATCACAATGAATTTTGGAAAAATGTTTTTGTTTTTGATATGATCGGCTCGTCTGTAAGTCTGTGGTTTGCAGTCGAGTGTATTTTTGCTAGACTTATTTATTTTGTTTACCTTTTCTTTTGTTATTGAATCGTCATCCCCTTCGGTAACATCGACATTTTCGTTAACATAAAGACCAGAAAATACTTCAATAGTTGCTGGAGAGCCTTCTTCGTCTTTGCTGTCGTTAGTTGTTTGTCGTTTGGGTCGTTTGCCTCCACAAATGGGAGCCTGTTGAAGAAAAATTATTTCAAAATATATAAAATGGAATTGAAATATATTATTGAATCAGATTTGAGTTCATTAACTATATTAAATTTTAAGTGGCTGTTGTTGTAAATGAAAAAAATAATTGTTTAGAATTTTGTTTTGAAAATAAAAACAGAATTGAGGTCAATTGTAAGTTTGAATAAATGACATTTAAAACAACAACAACTTATAAAATTAGATTTTATAAATTCCTAAGCAAATAATTTTATTTATTTACTAAATTTATTTTTATTATTATATATTTTCTGAGGTCTCTTTATTTTAAATTAAATTATTTATTTAACTTTCAATATCTCGTCACTATTTTGTAAGACTTTTTCAGAATATTAAATAATTTATTTTATTCATTTCTTAATACACTGAAGGCGTCACTTAAAGGAATGACGAAATATTGCAAAATAAATTAATAATTTAACTTAAAACAAAGTAACCTTAAGCTTAAATATATAAGAAAATATTTTTTATTTATTTGCTAAAATTAAAAGTGAATTAAAATATTTATACTGAAAATCAAATAAATAACGGAATAATAATTTTAAAAGCCTCAACAATATATCAACAGGCCCATCATGTTGTTTGTTTTTAACGAACTGAAACCAGTAGCGCAATTCAAAATTTTTTAACGATTCGATAAATCGAATCAAACGATCGTCTGATTCGCAAATTTCCTGTTAATTATCTCGTTTTAATATGCCTTGACGTGGCATCTCTATGAAACACACAAAAAGAAGGAGTAGAAAAAGAACAACAACTTTTTATTAATTTTAAATAAAATAAATCAAATCCATATGAAATCTACCAGTTTTGTGCCAAAATATTTTTATATCAAAAAACTGCTGTCAAGGAAAGTCGTGCCTTGAACGAGACCGTCAGCCAAACGGGTGCTTTTTATGGCGGTTTAGTAAAGAAACAAATTATTGTCATTCAATTGTCAATAACTAAAGACACAACCAAAGCGACTGACTGCAACTGATATCGAATGTCGTTAAAAATGTTATAGAATAACAAAATCGGTTAACTTTTCGTTTTATATATTTCATGGACACAATTATCGCCATCAAAGTTACTGAATCGCACTACAGATTTAATAAAATATTTTGATAAGAATAATTAAGTAAAAATTACCATTTGGCACTCGGGATCTTTTAAAGCACACAATTTAACGTTGCATTGATAATACACCGAAGTTGTATAAGGGAATTTGTGAGCCGGGAATGTAACATTTGCCGCCAATCTATCCTTGGTGTAGTTGAACTGGCCCATAATTTCATTGTCCATAGGACATCTGAAATAAAAATAAAAAATAATAATAAAAGGATATAAAAAATATTTGCAGATACTCCAGATTAATTAAAAATATATAGAAAACTGTTGACCCTGCACGCTACTCCTGTAACCTCCCGCCACTTTTAACCGCAAAACTATCACAACCTGGTTTTTGTCTATGCTTTTGAGCTCTTCCAGCTAAAACACTTTTACTTTAATTTTCAAATCAACCGGTTCTCCCGTAATAAGCGGTGATGGATGTAGTTTCCGATTACTAGAAAAGAATCGAGACTGATCAGATATATAATTTCGGAATTTAAAAAAAAATCCCTCTTTTTGAAATCTTTTAGGCGAAAAACGCCAACCGTATTCAGGCTGAATACCTGGCATATAGACTCTGCGACTGCGCTTTAAGGACGCCATCATGTCGGTACAATTTCCCGTAATTTTTCAACATCAAACGTCTTTGAAATTTGGGAATTTATAAATCCAATATTTTCTTATTTAAATAAAAGTTCCAGTCCTCTAAAAGCACTCCCTTTAAGGTACGCGGTCACATTTGGGCAAATATTTTAACAAAAAAGTGTAACCACTAAATTAGAATGAAGAATATTTTAACTCTGATTAAAGTTTCTTGAGTTAATATGTTGTCAGCGATATTGGACTCTACGCCTCTGACTATTAATTATGTGCGCAACTTAAGGAACACGGGAGCAAATCAAAATAATGGGTGTTTTTTTTATAGAGTGAGACAAGTTTGAATTATAATGAAACAAGGAAATATATTTTCAAAATCAATGGAGCGGGGTTTATTTGAAAGAAAATTGTATGAAATTTATGTTCAAACATGATTTCAGCCATGTGGCCGCCACGGCTGGCGCGTAGAAGACTCAATTTGGAACACCAATTTTCAACAACTTTTCGCAGCATTTGCGATCGTATTCGAATGTTGATTTCCAGGCATTCGATTGTTTGTGGTTAAACAAGTGACTACACGAAATACCAAAGAAAATAATCCGAAGGGGTTAAATGACATGACCTTGATGGCCAATTAATTGGGCCTTTACGGGACATTATTTTTTCATCAAAATTTGCTTTGAGTAAATCAATTGTAGCGCCCACTGTATGGCATGTGGCTCCGTCCTGTTGGAATCCCATATCGGAAAGATTAATGCCACGTAACTGAGGTACGGAAAAATGTCGAATCATGTTACTATTCTGTTCGCCATAGACTGTAACATTCTCACCGTCACCGTTTTTGAAGGCATATGGGCTGATGACTCTGCCAGGACATAAAACGCACCAGCAGTTTTTCTCCTCACTCCAAATGCGACAGTTCTGCTTATTTACTTACCCATTCAACCAGGAATGGGCGTCATCGGAAAATAAAATTTTTAATGGATGAGTTTGACAAACAGAACAATTATTTTAATTAAAAATTTCCACAATTTGCTCTGGTGTAAGTCGATTCATAATGAAATTTCAAAGAAAACTTAACAAAAAGCAAATAATCAGCTGTTAAATGGGTGCTCAAATAGAGCAGTGTTGCCAACTCTAAATTGTGACACTCTAAACACGCTGTATATGTCTTTGATGGTTAATGGTTACGCTTTTTATATTAAATATTTGCCAAGTGTGACCATAATTTTAATTAAAATTATGTGAGTTGCAAGTCAAGATATTTCGACGTTACACCAACGATATAAAAAGGGAAAAACATAATAAAAAAATCTCGACCATTATCAATATAAATTTCTTGTAAAAAAAAATAATCGCCACGATTGAAATTGTATTAAAAAGTTTAAATAACGTTTTTCAAATATGAACAAGAAAAATTCCCCAAAATACAAATTCAACTTTATGGATTCTTAAAAAATATAAACTTAACTCTATAATTTTCAGCTGCATAATTTAGTGCTGCATAAAAAAGAATATATAAAAATGTTTTTTCAATTAAGGCTTTATCTTACCCATCATCACCCACCAACCGCTGCTCACCCCAACCCAAACCATCGCGTACAATACAATCGGTGACATGCAAACCATAAACATCTTGTTTGTCAATATTAATGACAATTGTCAGAGGATCGCCGATCTTGACATCGTTGGCAATTTTATGCTCTTCATTATATATTTTCATATGGCAACCAGGCATGGGAACATCATTATCCACATCCGTGTCGTTATTCAAATCCAAATCGTCGTCCTCACTGAAGACATCATCCTCATCTAAATCATCGCCAGCAGCCCGATATTTATCCAAAGATCTGCCATAACTGCGACGATCTGTATTGTCGTTTTCAGCACTTCTAAAAGCCTGCGGCTTTTGTGGATATTTGCCGCTGGCAATGCCGCTTTTAACCATTTTATGATGGGCCTTTTTCATATTCATGGCAGCATCACGGGATTTATAGGCACAGCGCACATGATAACCGCGACCAGCATCGGTGATCAGTTTCAAATGCGGCTGCAAAACGATGGTATTGAAGAACTCAATACCACCATCATCCTGCAACAACAACAAAAAGGGAATGATTTAATAAATTCTATTATTCTAATTTAAGAATTTATTCGAAACTTTATTTTCAGCGCTTAAGTTTCTTTAACAAACGATTTATTTGCTTTTCTTTTTCTTTTGAATAATTTTGTTAAATGCCAACAACTAACGGTCTCATATTCTCAGATTTAGCTTCTTCCATAAATTTCTTTGTTTAAATTTTGTATAAAAAAAATTAAAAAAGAATAAAAATAGCAAACAACTTCCTACTTTAACTGTTTGTAGGTTTCAGCCATATTTTGTATTGTTATTATAATTATTTTTGTTAGTAGAGTTTTTTTAAATTCTTTTCATTCTTTTGTTAACTTTTTTCCAGCCGTTGTTGTAGTTGTTGTTTATTATTAATGAATGCACAATTCCATTCAATTCTATTCCGTTTAAGTTTAATTCTTTTGTTTATTTTTTATTTTTTATTAAAATGTCTGTCCTCATTTGCTTGCAGTAGTTTATTACGGTAAAGCCCTCAAGGCATAGTAACGTGTGCACATGCGCAATATGAATGTGGCCATTGTAGGGAAAACAAAAGACTTAAGACACATGCAAATAATATTACGGTTATTTTGAAATGATGACGTACATTTTCCATACAACAAAAACAGTCTTTTGCGAATTGTTGTGTAGTTTTGTTATTGTAAATGGAAAAGCAAAACGGTTTTTAATAGATTCAAAGTTATTCTCTGGCGTAGTTTCTTGCTTTTATGGCAACATAAAAAATATTTAAGCTTTTGCTGGCAAAAAATTAAATTGAAAAATGTAAATGGAAAATTTATAGGGGGTAGGCATTAAAAGATGATGTGCTTTGCTCTTTTTTTATATGTATAAGTTGCGCTTATGAAAGCTTGTCTGTTGTTGTGTTCTTTTCTACAAAAGAATGTTGCTGTTTTGCACTTTTTAATGCAAAATGCCCATTTTACGTTGCTGAGAAGTAGGGAATCTATTAGAAATTCATCCAACAATCTTTACGTAAAATCGTTTCTGTCTTAAAAGTCATATGCAGAGGATATTGAAATATTGACAATACAAAATTTGAGTATAAAAGACTAAGGCATTAAACACAATAACGACAGCAACTTGTCAAAAATAGAATACATGGTCGAATATAAGAATTATTATTTTTACTACTACAGGCAACACGGCTACGGGTTGTTGTCCATGCTGTTTTTGTGGTTGTAGTCAAATTAAGCATTAAACACAATAATGACAGCAGGCTACACGAACACCGACTACAAAAGCCATTGGCTACAATCGTCGCCTGGTAGCAAGCTACTTAATTATTTTTAAAACGACGCCACCAAATCAAGAACCATGTGTTGTTGTTTGTAGTGCCAGTGTAGCCGCTTTCATATATGTAATACTCTGAAATAGTGTTATTCCAATAAAATATATTTAAAGTCCACAATATATATATATATATATATATATATATATATGACAAGAAGTCATTTCATAAGCATGGAGATATATTTTGTTATTTCTTTTTATATAATAAAACAATATATTGTCAAGCTTACAATAATTGAATTTGAAATTAATAATAAAGCATTAAACACAATAACGACAGCAGGCTACACGAACACCGACTACAAAAGCCGTTGGCTACAATCGTCGCCTCGTAGCCAGCTATTTAATTATTTTTAAAACGACGCCACCAAATCAATAACCATGAGTTGTTGTTTGTAGTAGAGTTCTCTTCATACGCCAGTGTAGCCGCTTTCATATATTTACTACTCTTAAATAGTGTTATTCAAATAAAATATATTTCAAGTCCACAGTCTATGACAAGAAATCATTTCATTAGCTTGGAAATATAGTTTGTTGTTTCTTTTTGTATAATAAAACAATATATTTTCAAGTCTACATTAATTGAATTTATTTATATTATGCTGGCAACACTGCATCTACTCACTGTCGCTCACCAAAATAGAAATTAATTTAATTTGGCTACAACCACAAAAACAGCACCGACAACAACCAGTAGCTGTGTTGCCTGTAGTAGTAAAAATAATCATTCTCATATACGCCCATGTATTCTATTTTTGACATGTTGTAGTCTGTAGTCTGCTGCCGTTATTATGTTTAATGCTTAACATTTAAAATATACGAAATCAAATTAAAACAAGAGCTAAAATAATTACTCGACTTATTAAATTTTTACTTCAATAGTTCTGCAAAGGCTGCCTTTTTTAAATGTCTCTAATTTGTATTTGCTAGAGGTAAAACAAGAAGGAAAATGATTCGCACAAAAACAATAATTTACAGTGCTGACAACTTGTGTTTTAATTTTATGAGCGGGTACACTCTTAATGAGAAATAAATTCAATTATTGGAATATATTATTTCTAACTAAATTGTTACGTTTTGCCGAAGTTGAAAAATTTTAAAAAGTTTTATTTTTATTTACACTTAGGCCTTTTATTACAACAAATAAGCGATAAAGAAATTTATAAAGATTTTTATTATGAAAACTTTCCAATAAAATTGAATTTAATCTTTTTTGTTAGTTCCCATCCACACTATGAAACTTTAATTGCAGCAACTGTTATTTTGTGTGAGAGAAGGGTGAAATGGAAATATATACCTTTTCTATTCCTTTTTCGCTCTTTCTCACTATACAGTCAAGAATTGCTGCAACGAAAATTGCAAGTGTGGACTACACCAGGCAACAATCACTACTTTTAGGCTTCTCTTCACAGCACTTTACTAATTTAAAAAATATATGAGAAACGGTTGACCCCAAAGGCCATCTCTGTTACTTCCCGCTAACCGCAAAACTATCGTGGCTAAAACACGATATTCTCTATTGAGTACCTGATTTTTCACACAATTCGTAAGCGATTTTTCCTATTTAATTGAAAAAAACTATTAAAATGCCATACAAAACTGAGATTTAATTAACATCTGGAAACATGATTTTGGATTCAGGGAAAAGGTGGCAAAAAAAGAGAACTTCTTTCAATGACAACCGATTGGAAAATGCAGTAGAAAAGATGCAAATTCGCACTACTTCCGGATCATAAGTTGGTCATCTTAATGACTTTTATTGGGAGGTGCTGTTTATGGGGTAACTTCTTCTCTGGGTATTCTTTTTTAATGAACTTTCTGAACTCTGACTGTATAATGTTCGCTTTTAAGAACGTTGAACACGCCAAAGAAAGTTGTTCTTTTGTGATTTTGATGCCGAATATCTCGAAATTGATTATAAATTAATACGATTTGCAGTGGCCGACGTGGCTCGAGAGCTGATTAGTTTCTGGAATCGATGGGTAAAGCCGTTTGAAAGTATTTTAGAAAAACCACTTTAAAAATGTTTTTTCCAAGTTTTTTTTTCAATATCTTAAAATCTACAATTTTCTCAGCGGGAAGTTGAAAAATGTTGCATCATTAACTCCAAAAATGCATATTTCGAGTTATGGCAATATTGCAGTAAATGAGCGATATGTTGTCGATAGTTTTGTATTGAAAACGAACGCTATTTTCTGATTGGCAGGAAATCCTGTTGGTCTTTTTTAATTTTTTTGAATTTTATTGCCATATTTTTTATTATTGGCAGAAGGTAAATCTGAAAGTTTAAACTGAAAGTGTAAACGTTTTGTTGTCTTCTAGCCACATGGAACTTTTTTTCCTGGAAGTTAAAAATATAAAACAACAACAAAAAATATGATTATTATTTTTCAAAACACCCATAGTTCGTCTCAACCTCCGGATCTTTTTCTTTTTTTCCTTCGATGGTCGTCAAGTTCGCAGAAAGATTTATTTCATCCAGAACAGAAGATGTTCTTAAATAAAGTTGAATGTGATTTCCATCATTAACATTTTGTGCTCAACTGAGTATGACCAGCTGAAACGCAATTAAACTTACAACGAGTTTGCTGTTTATGGCGTCTCATATTTATTGTTGTTGTTATTATTGTTATTTTTCTATTAGTGTTCTGCTCAAGTCTTTCGTTTTGGTTTTCCAAGCAAAAGTTCTTAAAGGAAGTGGCAAAAAAAAAACAGATGAGTTCATACACTTGTATGGCTTGACTGCGCCCATTTATTTGTTCGAATTGAACAAACTTTTGCTAATTTTATTAAATTAAAATTTTATAGGGTAATTGTTCGCAAGATACTTTTAAAGCAGAACGACATGATAAATATTCGAAAGCTCAAGGGAACAGTTTTATATATTTAAGTCACACAGCAGAGCAGAACAGCTGTTTTCGAAGGCCGCTGCACTTTCATCAACAGTACGAATGTGTTTTTTCGCTTATTAACATTTGCCAGGTGGCTCCGTTGAATGTAATAACAGTTTCTATTTGTTCCAATTTTATAGTGAAAAAGCGAACGAGAACGGCAACACACTTTTATTAAGTTCCTGTGTTGCCGTTTAATTATTTTTCTTTTTATTATATTTTTCTGAATTTCTCGTTTCGTGTTTTTTCAGTCAAGCTTTTCTGGTTTAAATTTTCTTAAGTACATTTGAACGCTTGTCCTTGACTTATTTCATTCCAATCGAAAGGAATAGTGTCTAACTCTTTGTCAATTTGACATGGAATCACCCATATAGTGGAAAAGTTTGTAACGTTTATTAATATATAAATAAATATATATATATATATATATATATATATATATATATATATATATAATATTTTTATATATATATATATATATATATATATATATTTATATATATATATATATATATATATATATATATAAATATATATATATATATATATATATATATATATATATATATACATATATATAATATTTATTAATATATATATATAATATATGTAAAATAGATATTAAATATTATAAAATATAATGAAATTGTTTTTAACGATTATTAATATCGGGTGATTTTTTTATAGAGTGATACAACTTTGAGTTGGCATCACTGCTTTATTTGAGCACCCATTTAACAGCTGGTAGTTGCTTTTTGTTTAGTTTGCTTTGACATTTCATTATGGATCGACTTATACCAGAGCAACGCGTGCAAATTGTGGAAATTTTTAATCTAAATAATGGTTCTGTTCGTCAAACTTATCGTGCACTTCGTCCATTCAAAATTTTATTTTCCGATGAAGCCCATTTTTGGTTGAAAATAAACAGAATTGTCGCATTTGAAGTGCGGAAAATCCACAAGCTTTTGTCGAAACACAATGACATCCACAGAAAAGTACTGTTTGGTGCGCTTTATGGGCTGGCAGAGTCACTGGCCCATATGTCTTCAAAAACGATGATGGTCGGAATGTTACTCTCAATGGTGTAGGGTATGAGAACATGATTCGAAGATTTTTCGTACCTCAAGTAAATGGCATTAATCTTACTGATATGTGGTTCCAACAGGACGGAGCCACATGCCACACAACAGGCGCTACAATTGAATTTACTCAAGGTAACTTTTGACAAAAAAATAATTTCACGAAATGGTCCAATTAATTGACCCCCAAGATCGTGTAATTTAACCCCATTGGATTATTTCCTTCGGTGTTGTGTAAAGTCACTTGTGTACGTCGATAAACCACAAACAATTGAACACCTGGAAATACGGCCGCAAATCCTGCGAAAAGTTTGTGAAAATTGGTGCGCCAGATTGCGCCTTGTATGCGCCAGCCGTGGCGGCCACTTGGCCGAAATCATATTTAAACTTTAATGTCATAAAATTTTCTATCCAATAAAGACCGTTTTATTGGTATCAAAAATATTTTACTCTGTTTTATTATGATTTAAACTTGTATCTTTTTAAAAAAACACCCGATTTTATAATTATTAAATTATAAAATAGTTAAGTTTGAATGAACGAAATAAATTCAAAGTTATTTATTTTTATAAAAGAAACTTTAAAAGAGATCTTAAGAAAATTACTTTTCCCATGAATGTTTGAAAGAAATATATCCCATTAAAATTAGAAATGTAAGTGCTTCTGATCAGGTGATGCAGAGTGTACATACACGATGTGTACCTTGATAAAAATAATAATGAAATTTTATATTTCTTTTATTTATTTAAGTTCATTTCGACAGCAAAACACCATCATAATTATATTCATAATTTGCATGTGAGCAAAAACCAATAAAATTATTTTATATTTCCAAGTTGTTTGACTGAAATAAATTTGAACTCATGCCAAGAAAAACCCAAATGATGTGCAAATATTCAATTTTAAATATTTACAATTCATTCGGTGCTCCAAAATGAATTCTAAATGAACCTTCACATATTTATTAGCTATTTTCTTAACACAAACCCACTCACACATGCATAGAAGTTGAAACTACTAAAAATAATACTTGAGAAGCGTTCAAGTTTATTTAATGATTGTTAAGAACAAAGACAACAGGATGTTTCCAAGAGACCGACAGACGGACACACACTCAACAAAAGTGACTTCACTGATTTTTGGTTTCTTCCAAAGACGATTTAAACAAACAAAAAAAACAAAAAAAAAACAAAAAACAAACAAAAAAAGATGTACAAAATGACACGAAAACTATCGGTGAATGTGTGGTCTGCAGATAAACGTTGAAAGAAAGAAATAAAAAAAAGTATTTATTGAAAACGTCATGGGGTCTTGACAGCAAAACGATGATAAAACGAAAATTCATTAGCGATCGCATAGAAATTTATTTAATAAGCAAAAATAATAATAAAAAAAAAAAACATTCGAAGGATGGATGGATGACTGCGGTTGGAACAAATTCTCTATTTAAGTTTTTGTATTTTTCAATTTAACGAAATGCTAATTTTAAATTTTATTTCTATTTTCATTAACTCCAGTTGCCATTCCACGTGTACGCTAGACTTTGCGCTAATAAAGTTATTTCATCATTTTACAGCAGCGGTCTAACCAACAGCGACAGTCTGTTAACTCACACACACATTTTGATGTTCAATAATTTTATTTGAATTGTTGTTGGCCGTTTGCTATTTTGGAATTGATGTTTATTTTTGCGGCTTTACAAGCATGTCGTCATCTGAACTGCATGAGAGTCTAACAATTGAAAAATATATACATGATATTACACTGCACAACAACAGAAATGTGGGCAATTTATTGAAACTTTTTTTTTTTAAGCAAAAATGCAGTCTTCATCACTGACATTCAATTCAGAAAGTCTTGCAAGATTATTATTCAGATTAAAGCTCAGGATGATCGCAATAAATAGGACCAAAAAGATTTGAATAGTTTTAAAGCCATTAACATATAGTTATGAATAAAAACACTGGTCGACATAAAATGTTTTATTCATAAAATATAAATATAACGAAAATCTATTTCAATATAATTTTGTATTAAAACTTAAACTCATTTTGAATATTATTAATATGGGGGTTAGCATTCAAACCAATTTTTTATCACATTTAAATAAACAGCATTCGAAAATAAAAATGACAGAAGTTATTTTTAGTTTTCTTAAGTATTTTATATATTTTTATTTATACAAAACCAGTTTGATTAATGAAAAGAATAATTGAACTAAACACATTATTGAAAAATTTATATAAAATAAATTGATATAAACGTTTTTAATAATTATTTGCTTAAACGGGCGCTTTCTAGCAAAAATCTGAGGTTAATGTCGAGTATAAAATTTATGCTGGCGAATGAAATAAAATCAGTTATTGGAATATATTATTTGAAACTAAATTGTAACGTTATTCCGAAGTTTAAAAATCTTAAATAGTTTTATTTTATTTACACTTAGGCCTTTTATTACAACAAATAAGCGATAAAGATAATTTATAATGATTTTTATTATGAAAACTTTCCAATAAAATTGAATTTAATCTTTTTTGTTAGTTCCCATCCACACTATGAAACTTTAATTGCAGCAACTGTTATTTTGTGTGAGAGAAGGGTGAAATGGAAATATATACCTTTTCTATTCCCTTTTCGCTCTTTCTCACTATAAGGTTAAGAATTACTGCAACGAAAATTGCAAGTGTGGACTACACCAGGCAACAATCACTACTTTTAGGCTTCTCTTCACAGGACTTTTACTAATTTAAAAAATATATGAGAAACGGTTGACCCCAAAGGCCATCTCTGTTACTTCCCGCTAACCGCAAAACTATCGTGGCTGAAACACGATATGCTCTATTGAGTACCTGATTTTTCACACAATTCGTAAGCGACTTTTCCTATTTAATTAAAAAAACTATTAAAATGCCATACAAAACTGAGATTTAATTAACATCTGGAAACATGATTTTGGACTCAGGGAAAAGGTGGCAAAAAAGAGAACTTCTTTCAATGACAACCGGTTGGAAAAAGCAGTAGAAAAGATGCACATTTGCACTACTTCCGGATCATAAGTTGGCCATCTTAATGACTTTTATTGGGAGGTGCTGTTTATGGGGTAACTTCTTCTCTGGGTATTCTTTTTTAATGAACTTTCTAAACTCTGACTGGATAATGTTCGCTTTTAAGAACGTTGAACACGCCAAAGAAAGTTGTCCTTTTGTGATTTTGATGTTGAATAACTCGAAATTGATTATCAATTAATAAAAAAAATTTTTAAATTAATTAAAATTATGGCGTTTTCTTTTCTAGAAAACATGCCACATTTTTTCTAGTTATTTTCTTTAAACTGGCAAATCAGAATAACTTTAAAGGAGGTATTATTTTTCGTGAGATATAATGAATCGATTTCCAATAAATTCTTTATTTCAAAATAACAGAATGTTGCCATTTTCTATAAAAAAAGTGTGAAGAATTTTGCACTTTTTTCTAGAAAAGAAATCAACATTAATTATTTGTTTGTGAAAATATAATAAAAAAAAAGTATTTTCCCAAACTCTTCATATTCTGGTGTCGGTGGATCCTTCATGGGATTTGTTCGTGTGAAAATTATTTTCTAACATGTTTTCCAATTTCGAATGAAACAATAAAAATCACATACGTCTTATAGTTATTAATTTTAATTTCAATTTATTACGAAACAGTTTTAAATTTTCTACTAATAAAAACCTCCTCACGCAAATAGTTGAGATCATCAATTAAGAAGATGTTCAACTTGAATGTGAATGTTTTCGTTTTTTTTTATAAATTAATTTGTTTAAATACACGTAATTATTTATATAGTTTTATACACGATATTATTTTTAGCTCAATGAGATGAGCTCATGGTTTTGAAGCCATCACACAGACTTTAACTATCGGATTCAATTTATTTAATTAGATTTTAATTACCAAAACATCTATACAAATAACGTGTCTCTATATAAAAATATGTTTTGTTTTTCTTCTCAATTTCAGTGGCAGAGATGTTTCAAGATGATCTCAACGATCTTCGTTGATAGTTTTGTTACTGCACTGCTAAAAGATGAATCGCTGCTGATGAGTTGAGGTAGGTTTTTGTTAACTTGTTTCCTCCTTAATTAACTACTAATTATAAGTTAAAATACTCTTCTTATATAAAAGCCACCTTAAAGGTCATGATAATGACACAAACACATAAAAAAATTTATATATATTTTAAGAACATTTAAAATAACAACAGCAAAAAAGTATAAAAATATTTACCAAAAGTTCAAAGTCAAAGTTAAGGTAAATGAAACAAAATATAATGGAGAGAGAAAAAAAAATACTAAAAAATGTTAAAAGTGACATCATTTTTACACGTGTGTATGTGTGAGTGTGTGCAAAACAATACGTTTGTTTGCTTAACAAAAAGACGAGAACTTGAAACAATATAAAGAAATTGTTTGTGAATAAAGTGTTTCATAAAGTACAAGTTAATAAACTTGACAATAATTTTTTTTCTTTCAAGTTACACGTTCAATGCACCTGTTTGTTATTTTTATTAATACACGTATATAAACGTTCGTGTGTGTGTGTGCGTGTGAAGTTGACCGTGAAAATGTTCGAAAATGGTCACTTCCATTTAAACCCGCTGAAGGCCTAAATTTTGTAAATGAAACAAACGAAATTAATAAACACCTACTTTTGACTCAATTAATACATTTAAGCCATGACGTCAAGAACCAGTGCTTGAGTGTGTGTGTTAATATTTAGTTTAATTGAAATTATCAGGTCAATTTGAAATAAATTAAAAATTAAGAGAATCTGTTGGGAAAAGAGAAAAACCAAGTTTGTTTCTTAAGTCTTTTGTTTTTCAATTTTGATTTTATAAGGAGATAATTTATTGTGTTTGAAGGCTTCTGTGCATACAAACACACACACACACACACACTCATTGCATGCTTCCTCTTCTTCTTTTTCTTCTTAATTTTGAGCGTTTTATTACTAAAATAAAGAAATTATGCTTTACATCGAATTTATAATTTTTCCTAAAAAGGTTTCGTAAAAAACTTTTCTTAAACATTTTCTTGAACAATTAAAAATTTGAAAAAAATGTTCTTAGAAAATTCTTAAATATACAAATTTTACAAATTTTAGTGAAAAAGTTTTCCTTAAAAATGTTTATGAGAAATTATTTTTCTTGAAAATATTTCTAAAATTTATTTTTCAGAATTTTTTGGAAAATATTTTTCTTAAAAATATTTTTAAGAAGCCTTCTTTCGAAAATTTTCCTTTAGCAAAATTAAAAAAAAAAGTTTTCTTAAACATTTTTCTGAAAAATTTTTCTGAATTTGCTGAAAGAAATTTTCTTGAAAATTTTTCTGTAAACATTTTTCTTAAAATTTTGTCTGTGAACACTTTTCTGTAAGAATCTTGAAAATTTTTTTTTAAATTTTGGCTTCAAATTTTTTCGTAAAAGTTTTTCTTAAACATTTTTATGAAAAAAGTTTCCTTAAAAATATTTATGAAAAAATTTTTTTGTAAAAATTTGTCTTACAATTTTTTCTAAAACATTTTTCTGTACAAACATTTCTTTTATGCAAAAATGTTTCTGTAAAAATTTTTATGAACAAATTTTTCTGTAAAATTTTTATGAACAAATTTTTCTGTAAAATTTTTATGAACAAATTTTTCTGTAAAATTTTTATGAAAAAATTTTTCTGTAAAAATTTTTATGCAAAAATTTTTCTGTAAAAATTTTTATGCAAAAATTTTTCTGTAAAAATTTTTATGGAACAATTTTTCTGTAAAAAATTTTATGCAAACATTTTTATGGAAAATTTTTCTGTAAAAATTTTTATGCAAAAATTTTTCTGTAAACATTTTTATGCAAAAATTTTTCTGTAAAAATTTTTATGCAAAAATTTTTCTGTAAAAATTTTTATGCAAAACTTTTTCTGTAAAAATTTTTATGCAAAAATTTTTCTGTAAAAATTTTTAATGCAACATTTTTCTGTAAAAATTTTTATGGAACAATTTTTATGCAAAAATTTTTCTGTAAAAATTTTTATGCAAAAATTTTTCTGTAAAAATTTTTAATGCAACATTTTTCTGTAAAAATTTTTATGGAACAATTTTTCTGTAAAAAATTTTATGCAAACATTTTTATGGAAAATTTTTCTGTAAAAATTTTTATGCAAAAATTTTTCTGTAAAAATTTTTATGCAAAAATTTTTCTGTAAAAATTTTTATGCAAAAATTTTTCTGTAAAAATTTTTATGCAAAAATTTTTCTGTAAAAATTTTTATGCAAAAATTTTTCTGTAAAAATTTTTATGCAAAAATTTTTCTGTAAAAATTTTTATGCAAAAATTTTTCTGTAAAAATTTTTATGCAAAAATTTTTCTGTAAAAATTTTTATGCAAAAATTTTTCTGTAAAAATTTTTATGCAAAAATTTTTCTGTAAAAATTTTTATGCAAAAATTTTTGTGTAAAAATTTTTATGCAAAAATTTTTCTGTAAAAATTTTTATGCAAAAATTTTTCTGTAAACATTTTTATGCAAAAATTTTTATGCAAAAATTTTTTGTAAAAATGTTCTATGCAAACATTTTTCTTAAACATACATCTGTAAAAATTTTCCCTTAAAACTTTTCTGAAAAAATTTTTCGTAGCAGTTTTTTGAAAAAATTTTCGTTGAAAATGTTTATGAAAAATTTTTATTGAAATTTGTTTCTCAAAAAAATTTTTATTAACAATTTTTTTCTGAAGAACATTTTTCTTAAGAATTTTTCTATGAAAAGTTTTTCTGATAAAATGTTTCGTTAGAATATTTGTGAAAAAAATTTTCCTAAAAGGAGTCTATTTCGTAATAAAAATTCAAAATACAATCAGTATTATCTCTTACCGTTTCATATATCGGCCATATTAACAAAATATAAAAAAAATGTTTCTCAAAAGTAGTGGTTACGCTTATTTGCTCAAATATTTTATCGGTGTGATAAATCCAGTTTTCATTTCACACTTTCGATTCTAGTTTCTTTTTTTAAACCTTTTTTTAACGAATTTTCCCCTTCAAAATATTTTATAATTCATTTAGATTTCAAGTTTATTTCTTCTAGTTTTTTTTTTTGTTTGTTAATCGAATCATTTTACAAGACAAAAACACATTCAAAATTTTAAGATGCGTTTGTGTGTCAAAGCTTTTGTTGTGAAACTAAAGTTAACCTAAAAACAATCTTGTCTTTATATCTTTAAATCGATAAAGAAAAGTAAATAAATTGATAATAAAAATTAAAGCCGTTAGCAGTTGATTCTTATTTTCTCTCATGTTTCCTAAAATCGTTAAAGTTTCATCATTAAAATTCGATTCGGTTGTTTATCAGACTTCTGTTTTTGAGAATTAGAAAGTAAAAAAACAGTATTAAGAATATTAATTTTTATATTATGCTATTAAAAATAGAAAGAGAAATAAGACTTTAAAATAACAAAAAAGAATTTTGTATACAAAAGCGAATACTTTTTCTTCGCACTGTACAAGTTTCTAAGTTGAAATTCAATATTCAGGCTCAAGTTGAAATCTTGATTAAATTCGTGGAGCGGCTTCCCTTGACAGCAGTTTTTTTAAATAAAAATATTTTAATACAAAACTGACAGATTTCATGTTTTTTCCATTTATTTTATTTAAAATTAATAAAAAGTTGTTGTTCTTTTTCTATTCCGTTTTGAGTGTTTCATAGAGATGCCACGTGAAGGCATATTTAAACGAGACAATTAACAAGAAATTAGTGAATCAGACAACCAGTTACAATTTTATCGAATCGTCAAAAAATACTTAATCGCACTCTGCTGAAATACTTTTATTCCATTAAATTTATAAACGCCACTAATCGCTGGTCCACAGATATAAATTTGTTTGTTCATTAATTTTTCCCAGACTTATTTGCCATCAAAATCACTTCGTGCTCTATAATTATAAATTAAATGCCCTGTTTAAAAATCGGCTGCTGTCTTTATTACAACAAAATTAATATTCTTGTTGAGGAAATGCTGTGCCCTTTTTTCTATTTTTATGCGCCGCCTTTTTATGATGTTCTTAAAAGCAGCATTAAAATTTTACATTCAAGTATTTAATATGTCAAGTTACAGAGTGTGTTTGAGTGTGTTTCTTAGCCGAGTTCTTTTTTTTCATTTTCTTTTCATAAAACTATTTAGATTAAACCTCTTTATTTTACTTCTTATTAGTATTTTTTGTAACTCCTCAACTCACATCAAATGCTAAACTCATTTCATAAAATCCATTCTTTTTTTTTTCTTCTTCTTCATATTTATAAAATCAAACACGTAAATGCCTGATGTTCATGTTGTTGTTGTTGTTGTTGTTGCTGTCGGTTTGGTTTCGATAGGCTGCTAAGAATTGCAAATAATATGCTGAGGAATTTTAATTTAAGTATAAAAAAATAAAAGCAACAATTCATTTAATTTTTTTAGAGTGGCGAAAGTTGGATTTGTTTGTTTTATGTTTAAAAGAAAAAAACTTTTTCACACACAAAGAATTTTTAACAAAAGCCAAACATTCGAAATTTTATTTTGATCGTTATTTTCCGCCATTTTTCGCTAAAAATTATCATAATTTTGATAGTGAAAGTAAGACATGAAAAGAAATGTTTTTATTAGAATTAAGATTTTTAATAAATAACAAACAAGAATGTCAATTTAACTCTCATCTTATTTTATCAAAATTATCTATAAAAAAAAAAGTTGTAGCAAAAAGTGCAAAACAAAATAATAGAAAAAGTGTTTAACTGGTTTAAATTCATTTCAACCAGAATTCAAATATAATCCTCATGGTGTTTTATCGAAATAATGGAGTATCGCTAATAAAAGAAAGAAACAATTTTTTTTACAAAATAATTCGCATTTTGATTTCATTTTGTCGTCTTTTAGTTTGTTAACAAATCTTCAGGTTAAGGTTTTTGGGAAAAAGTTGGCAGGTTTTAAGGTGTCAAAAAGGTCTGGGGTTAAGGTGAAAAGAGAAATTATTTTGTATTTCTTATCTGTGGTTTTCTTTTCTCTTAAGTGTTAAATAACATTTTTCGTTTGCCAAGATTGCGCAATTCTATTACGTCAAAGATAAATAAGAAAAAAATTCCTTCCAATAAAGTTAGGCTGCAAATTAAACGGTTCGCCAAACAATTAACCCCCTTATGCATAAAACTTGTGAGAGGCTTATAACAGTGTAATAGAGCAAATTTCATGTGAAATTTTGTTTTATTACGCTGTTATTAGAATCTCTTAATTTTTATAAACTTTTTTATAAAAAAAGTTTATCTTACGTAACTTGGAACAAAAAATTCACGAAAATGGGACATGAATAAAAATAATCATATGGCAGCACAAGGACTTAATAAAAGTGTGTTACCATCTGTTTGCTACAATTCTCGTACGCTTGTTCATAATAAAATTGTTACAAAGAGAAATAACATTCAACTGGACCACCCAACAAGTGGTAGTAAGCAAAAATACTTATGAGTGTTGGTGACGAAAATGTAGTGGCCTTCGAAAACAGCTGTTCTGTCTATTGTGTTGAATATATAAAACATATGTTAACTAATTTTATAATTTTCATATTGTTTTTCCGAATTGAAATAAAATTTAACCAGAGGATTAATTCATAACAAATAATTTACGTTTATAAACTCGTTAAAACGGTTTTTTGGACAATTATTTGCCCAAACGTGACCGTACGGAACAAGAGTGATTATTGTTACGTGAAAAACATCAACAGTATATTTATGAGAGTCGTAAAGTGTTACGCAAAACGTAACTATGACAGGTAGAACGATTTGTGAGTATGGAAATTTGTAGTGGACAACACTTATATAAGCATTTGATAGTTTTTTATGAATACGACCATCAGGGAGTAAACTTCGGCAATTGCGATATAATTGCAATAAAAATAGATACAATTTCTAAAATCTTTTTAATATTTTAAAGCTAAATAATCACTTACCGTCTCCTGAGGCATGGTATTACAACTACGTAGTGGTAGTTTATAACGTAATGGGCCATCATGATCTCTATATAATAAAAATTAAATAAAAAGAAAAAGAATACAATTTATTTATAATTAAGTTTTCAATAATATTAATAATAATAATAATAATAATAATAATAATAATAATAACAATAATAGTTTGTGTGTGTGTGTGTGTGTTGGGGAAAATTTTGACAAAATATTTATCTCTTACCTGTATTCCGTTAGACATGTCGAGTTCTTGGATAAACCCTTTGGATATATCATGCCACTGAATAAATTATTTTCATGATTAACTGGAGCATCTTTTATGGTTATTAACATCGAACCCGACAAACATTTTATTCTCACCGTGGGCTCCACTGTGGGTTTCGTTGATGAACTTTCAATTTCTTCCAGTTCAGCATAAAGATCTTCTATTGAATTACAAAAAAAAAAAAAAATTGAGTTAAACAAAGTCTGTTGGCAAATGCATCAATCGTTCGATAAAAATATGTGAAGTGGCTGGATGACTTTTTGATTTAATGAATTGTAAGTGTCCAGTGATATAATTGATTTGCAAACAGAACATTATCTTTTCAGTTGTGTCATTTCCAAAGCGGAAGATAACATTTTATTACTGCAAACGAGCAAATACTTCAACTGCTTTAGAAACTTTAGAATTAATTAATAAAATGTATTACAAAACTTGGCAATAAAAATAATTTCTTGATGAGTGGAAATTGTTTTAAAAAGTTGTAGATTGAAGTGCTTAATAGCTTCGAGTGGATACGAGAATAGGGTATTCAGCGAGTCACTGCTAAGGAAATTTCTATATTTTTTAAATGACATTCGAAAGCGTGTAAAAATTGTTGCACATTATGAGGAGATAAGAACATGAACTAAACCAACGATCTTGTACGAGTTTAATGCAACGTATGAGCAACATTATTAATAATATTAAGTATACGCGTGGAAGCACAATACAAAAACAAATTCTTGATGAGTGGAAATTGTTTTAAAAACTTGTAAATCAAGAGCACAATAGTTTTGAGTGGATAAGGAAATAGGGTATTCAGCAGACCACTGCTAAGGAAATTTATGTATTTTTCTAATTGGTTTAGCCGGATTGGAAACGCTTTCAATATTTCTAAAAGAAAATCTTTACCAAATTATTCTTCATAAAATGAAAATATCGCTAAATAAAAAACAAGAAAAATTTTCAGTAAAAAATAAAATAAAAAAACTTTTTAAAACTATAAATAAATAATAAATAAATAGTAAATACATAAATTAAAAAAAAATTGATAATAAATAAAGAAAATAATAGTTATAGAAAAAGCAATTTCGCAAAATTCATTAAAAATTAAGTGAAAATATTATAAAAAAATTTTGTTAAAAAATGTTTTGATTTCTCACAACGGACAATTTTTCTAATTCTACTTGGCCGTCTTTTCATTACGGAGTGAAAGTGACTTTAAAAGAAAGTCGAAACGAATTTTTCAAAGTGAACTTTCCCTGGGAAAATATAAAACAATTCTTAGTTGACTTCAGTCTACGTGACAAAAATTCTAATTTAAAACAAGGAATTTGAATTTCAATAAAAAAGCATTAAAAATAGTTGGGGGATTCACACTTCGTGCTATTCAGTCATAGAGTCATAGGTCATAAAATAATAGCACTAAAAATATGACAAGTGTGAACAACCCGTCATAACTTGGTCTGCTAAATAAAGTTGTATATATAAAATCTAACAGCTGCTGCCTTGTTATGAGCTGAATCATTTTTTTTTTTTTGCGGCGCAATATGGAAAAACGTTCAGTGGCCGCCAGCTACGTAATTTAAACGAGAAAAATTTTTCAATTATATATATATATATATAGTTTTTTTTTATGTTATAAAAATGTGATTTAATATGCAGACATATAGATATGAATAATTTTTTATCCGCTTTTTAGTCGTGCAACATATATAGTAACGGCGGCAAACATATACTACCGCCGTCTCGCTTAAAGATTTCCAAAGTTCAGCTTAGATCTCTAGAGCTATTTTATGACAACACAAAAACATACCTGCAAGAATGCTATTATTTTAAGACTTTTTTATATGCAGCACAACAACGACTTTCTTAAAACAGTCTAAAATTTTATCACTCTATGACAATATGACTAAATAGCACGAAGTGTGAATCCCCAAGTATTAAAAAGCAACGGCCAGCAACTTCATTTTTTGATTCGATTAATTGAAAAAGCATTAAAAACGCTGGGAAAAGCACCAAGTTGACAACGCTGGTAACGATGATGATAACAACCCACCACAGTGGTGAATGACAAAAGAAAACAAAAACACACAAACAACTGTTTGCCCATTAACGAATTTTTTTAGAAAACACGGTATAAAAGCCGATAAATTTAAAAGAAATATTATTATTGTTTTAATAAACTGGAATTAAACAACTTCTAAATAAATAATAAGCAAATAAATTACTGATATAGGAACTGTCCATAAACTTATCATCATGTTTAAAAGGTACACTAGAGACTATCAATAGAATTTTACGACACTTTTTATGATAATTAATAATGAAATAAAAATAAAAATAAAAATAAAAATAAAAACTTGTTGTATTAGCGTGTTGTTTATGTCTTTCCTGTTGGCTCTGACATCGGCCAAATTAGTTTTGAGAGGAACTTGTCCGGACAACATACAAGTCGTAGAAGATTTCAATGTTGAACAATATTTGGGCAAGTGGTATGAATACGCCAAATATCCAACAGACTTTGAAGCCGAAGGCAAGTGTAACACGGCTCAGTATACACTAGGCGAAGATGGCTCAGTTGTGGTACAAAACTCTATGGTAAATGAGAGGTGAGCCGTTCAATAAAAACTCGAAATAATTAAAAAAAATTATTTCTAAAACAAAAAGATCGAATGATTACGAGGATATCGTGGGCACTGCCACGTTGGTTGAAAGTGGCAAATTATTGGTGCAGTTCCCGTTGTCGCCAATCATTTCTATTTCCAGTAATTATTGGGTTCTGGACACGGATTATGATCATTATTCGGTGGTTTATTCCTGCAATCAAATAAATGAACACAAATATTCCAGTGAGTACTCGATATATATAAATTATTTTCCTCGGCAGCAGACACGGCTGAAAGTGTGGCAGCAAGGTAAAGGATACGACATCTTAATAAAGTGCTTGCATTGCCGTATTCCAAATAAACTGTTTATTTCTTAAGCTGGAATTTTGAGAAGCAGAGAATTTATGGATCTTTGCACTTTTTCCTTTGTGTGTAAAGGGTGTTTTTATAAAGCTACGGAACTGTGAAATGCAATAGGCAAATTTTTATAAATCAACAGGAAATTTACTCTATTCGAAAGATAATTTTCTGGTCCTATAATATAAATATAACATCTGTCATATGACTGCCACGGCAGGCCCGAACATAATTTTATCTGGAGGACCAATTTTTGGGGACTTTCTCCACCATGTGTGGCCATAGTATGTCGGCAATAGCGCGGCGAATATTGTCTTCTAAGTGGTCAATAATTTTGGGATCATCAGCAGAGACTAGCGACTTCACATGTCCCCACACAAAATAGTCCAGCGGTATTAAATTTCATGACCTGGAAGGCCAATTCACGGTTCCAAAAGGTGAAAATATGCGGTTTTAAACGTTTCTTTTAACAAATCAATAATGGCACGATTTGTGTGACAATTCTTGCCCCTCCTGCAAATTATGATTGTTCAATTGATGATTGATAAAGTCAGTGATCACGGCTCTATAGCGATCGCCATTGGCTGCAACGTTCTGACCATCATAGTTTTCAAAGAAGTAGGAGTCAATGATTTCACCAGCCCATAAATCACAATAAACAGTCAGTTTTTCTAGATGTTACGGAGTCTCATCAACATACACTTGGTACTCCAAATACGGCAGTTTTGTTTATTGACGCATCAGCTATTAAGAAAAGTCTGCTTCAGTGCGGTCAACGGCAAATCTTGTTGTGGGCATATCAAAATCCCTTTCGCGATAGCAGAGAGACTGATTCTTGTCTTCCTATACCCTACGCTCTACAGCTGCAATTACTTCTTCTGCAAGCACTGGACAACGTCTTTGTGGATGCGTACTATTATTTAAATTAAAAGTTCTATAGTTAATCGAATTAGTTAATCTGATGGACGATTATGTTGAACGTAAAATGGGGATAGTGCGCGATATGTATTGCGAACAGAACCATGATTTTCCAAATTGCAAATGTTCACTATTTGGAAGCGTTATACAGGCGTCAGCGAGGCTATACATTTTGAAATGATCAACCAAACTAAACATAAATCACTTGACAACTGGCAAAATGTGCGCCAGTTAAAAAAGTACCATCAACTTAAAATGTTAAATGCACCTCTATAAAAAACACCCTGTTCCTAAAACCATGTAAAAATAGTCTTTGCAAAACTATTAAATTTTTCTTCTATTTACATTCCAGCTTCTGTTTGGGTTTTAACTCGCCATGGAATTCCCGCACCAGAATTCGTTGAAAAGGCTGTTCAAGTTTTAAAGGATAATGAAATATCCTTGGACGGATTGAAAATTACTAATCATATCTCTTGCGATGAGGAAAATGAATAAAGACGTTTTCCAAAAGCTCAAAAACTATTACGGAGATGAAGAGTGCTTTGGCGTAAAGTTTGTATAAGAATTATGTACTTAAAGTGCACTTTAAGTATATTTTTAGTTATTATGAATACGAGGATCCGTTTGGATTTCAAGGGCACTTTAATAATCCTTAATAATTACTTATTTAGAATCGTTTAAATTGTTTAAATGTCAAAACAAAAGATCAAATAAAATTGTGTACATAAGAAAAAAAGCTTAAAATTACATGCAAATTTATTTTTACAATTGCCACAAGTTTATGAAGCATATCTCGTTATATTAACCCATTCGTTGCGGCAGTGTTTTTCAAATACCAATCAGGTTCTTGTGCCACGTTATTTGCAATTTAAATTTTGGATTTTTTATTGATTTAGCTTATGCGGGATAATTTCTATATTTTGCTTTAATTCGATTTTTAGTGAAGTTTATATTTCCAGAGCACTTTTTAAATATTTGTTTTTGATTAAAATATGCGCTAAATTTTGTAGTGTAAATTTTTAGAATGTTGTACATGGACTCATGAAATTTTATTGCATTTTTTACAGGCATTTTGCCATGAGTGTAAAATATCAATTTCCCATTTTATATTTTAAATTAATAGTATTTTCTTTTGTGGAAAATATTTAAGATTTTTTTTTTCTTTTCCATAAAGTGACAGTTTGGAGGAGTTTTCAAACAGAAATTATTTTTCTTAAAGCGTGTTGGCTTCATTTCTAATAAATTCTTAATTTTCAAACGACAGAATATTGCCATTTTCTATTAAAAAGTGCAAGAAATGTTGCACTTTTTTTATAGAAAAGAATTTAACACAAGTTTTCAACTTCAGCAAGTTTGTGATTTCCTTAATTAAATTATAGGTTTTTTGCCATATGATATCAGGTGATTTTTTTCAAAATTTATTTATATGAATTGTTGCTAACGACTTCTGTACTGGTACAAAGCTGTTGGTGTGGATTATGTTCTCATCTTCTCACAATGTGCGGATATTTTCACACTTTTTCGAAGCACATTAAAATAAAAAATTAATCTACTTGAAAACACTAAAAAATACACTTTTTAGGAAAATTTAATTAAAAAGCTCAATGTAAATTTTAACAAAAATGTCTTTTCTAAAAAAAATATTTAAAATGTTTTCCACCTTTTACTAAACATTTTTGCATTTTTAACGAAAATTAATAAATCGCAGGAATGGCAATTTAATTTATAATAAATTTATCATTTCCAAATCACATAATTAATATTCCCATTTTTGTGTGAAAAGTGCAAAAAATTTTGCATTCTTTTTTTGAAAAGAAAACAACTTCAAATCAACTTCAAACAATAGTGAACCGCAATGCAAGTAATATTGTGAAAGAAAAAGCGTCGAGCGCTCGATTTAAGAAAAATAGGGCACACAAGTACGATGTGACGTATGAGCAACATTATAAATAATATTAAGTAAACGTGCGGATGCACAATACAAAAGAACATGCAAGTGAAGCTAATAAAATGCGTGTAAATACGGGCCTCCGAATTAATCATCATTTTGAAGTTTTCAATAAAATGTTGGGAAAAGGAAATCCGCACATTTAGAGTTAAGGAATTTAAAACGATGATTGAAAAAAAAATCCAAAAAAGCGCCAAATATTGAGACAATTATTCCCTGCTCTTGCAGAGCGTAGCGATGCCTTAATTGTCTGTTTGTATATCGCAGTTCAATAATATCTACTATGAGCGATACTGGGCAAAAATTTTTGTATTTTACGAAAGAATGATTAGTTTTACTCGGAAGAGGTCGGAAAGTGGACTCAGAAATCCCATGAAACGAGGTCATCTTCCAGGACTCAATTATTCGATTGGCGAATTGCATAATTGCTCTACAGTCGTACAGTTCTTCTGCAAAATAAACTGCCTGCCCTCACATGCATATTCTCTCATTCCCATTGTGGTGTCCAATCATTCCCACTGTGGTGTCCAATCATTCCCACTGTGGTCCCTTACATTTCCCATATTATCCTAGTACCTGTATAACGCTCACGGATTGTCCCCGGTGCAAATCGCTGGTGCAAATCACAAAATCGGCTCATTTTGGTATTGTTACCCCGTTCGGTCATGTCTTGCCTTTCGAGGGTTAAATAATATTTTAATGAAATCGTATGGGCGCAATATTCTTCACGATCTCTTTTTTTTTTTAATTGCAATTCTCCAGTAGATGTAATTTTGCGAAAAATTGCTTCTTCTTCTTCTTCTTCTTCCATACACCCATACAACACACTCTGGTTTGTAATTAAAATAATTTATGCCGCCATAAATTAAACTACTTGTATTTTATGGTCTTTATATTGACCGTAGAGCAAAAGAACCAGTAAAAATGGTTGAGCATAAATTGCATTTTGTGTAAAAATCCTAACGAAGTGGAAAGAACATGATAAAAAAAATGCCAGGCAGGAAGAGAGAGTTTAATGAACTGAAAAACAAGACTTTAAAAATTTTATTACTTGAACAATGTGCGATAGTATAGGAAAAATACAACGATATGCGATTGGCGATCGTTTTGGTACGACTGCAAAAATGATATACAGAAATAGTTAATGATCGCCGTTTGCTTGTTTATGGTCCTTCGAAAGGAAGTGAGTTCACATATAAATTTCAACAAAAGTTTCATATGTTGCAAGTCCTTAAAACAGATTAAATCTTTTTATATTTTAATTAATAATAAAAAAACAATTAAAAAACGTTGCATAAATGTCATGTTAAACGGGCAAAAATCATTAACAAATTTGCCAAAAATTATTGTTTTTCAACGAAAATTCCTTTGGAACCTTGGGAACCACTTTGACGCCACAAAGAAAATACACCAAAAGTAATTTATTTTCAAAACCAAACGATGGCTTAAACTGAAATCCAATTTATTTTAATCAGCCATGAAAAATTCTGTTATGCTTTTCTCTAAAATAATAGTTATTCGCTTTCGACATTTCTAAGTTAAACTCAAAATCCGCCTAAGAAATTAAGGAAGTTGTTGGTTGCATGACTTTTTAAACTGCAAAACGCAAAACAACGGAAAAAGAAATCGAAATATCTGAGACGTGGACGTGGTGTTTGTATAAAAGCATCCATTAAAAGCTTCGGCATGTGAGTATTTAGTTTTTATACAACATCAACATAATGAAGATCTTAATGGCAAAACTAACAACCAAATAAATAACCTTCTTTGGGCTTCTGTGGGTTTATGTTCTCCTTCTTCCCCTTCTTCTTTCTCCTCCTCTTCTTCTTCTTCTTCTTCTTCTTCAAACCATGCCATGTGTGTAAATATGTATGTATGCAATGCCTCCAAGAGCTTAAGCCATCAAGAACCTTTTGCTTTGCCACAAAAATGTTGTCTAACCAGGAAATGTTGCAAAAAAAAAAAAAAAAAAAAAAATTGAGAAGAAGAAAAAAGATCTTCGACAAAGCCAAAGAAGTCCAAAAATACTCTGTCGAACCTTCAGGCGCAACGTTGGCATAAAATGTGTCTGTATTTTTAACTGCTTGTTTGCGAGTCATGCAGGGGCTTTTGTCTGCTTTCTGCCTGCCTTTCAGTGCGAGTTAAGTTTTTTTTCTTATTAAAAACTCTACAGCAGTTCTTGATTACTGTTTCTCTTTTTTGCTTCGCGTTTGTGGCATGCAAAGGTTCTGAATGTGCAAAAAAAAAAAAAAAAGAATAACAGAAAGCAACAGCATGTTGGGAAGGTTCAAGAAACTCGAGTGGCCGAAAACCGTTTTAATCGTTTTTAAATACCTGCACGTTGAAAACTAACACTTTAACATGGACATGTAATTTTATTAAGAAAAGGACTTTATGCAAAAGGTACTTTTTTAAAGAGATACCTTTTTCATAAAGAACTTTTAAAAATGAGCTTTTTCAAAAAGGTACCATTTTGAAAAAATGCTATTTTCCCAATAAGTTTTTTTTTTATGAAAAACATTTCCAAAAAAGTACTTTTCTAAGAAAGTACTTTTTAAAAAAGAGGTTACTGATATAAAAGGGGTACCTTTTACTAAAAGTTGCTTTCTCAAAAAGGTAACTTTTATAAAAAATTTACCTTTTCATAAAGGTACTATTTTAGAAAGCTTAATTTTAGCTTCATTTTGGCTTCATTAAAAAGCTACATATATAAGAGGTACTTTTTTCAAAAGACCTTTTTTCAAAAAGGAACCTTTTTAAAAAAGTCTAATTTTTTAAAAGCTGTATTTTTAGGAAGGCACTTAATCTAAAATTTTAATTTTTTCAAAAAGTACTTTTTTAAAAACATATAAGATTAATTATAAGAATTTACTGTTTTAAAAATTAGCAGACTTAAAAATTAATTTGCTTCCTTAAAAACATATATTCTTTTACAAAGTAACTTTAAGAAAATATATTTAAAAAGGTACTTTGTTAAACAAATACTTTTTGAAGAAAATACTTGTCTAAACAGGTACTTTTTTAAAGAGATACTTTTTTAAACAAGTTGTGTTTTAAAAAAGTATACATATTTCTAAAAAGTTATTCTTTTAAAAAGTTACTTGTTTAAGAAAAACTTTTTCGAAAAAGCGCTGTACTTTTATTAAAAAGTAAATTTATAAAAAGGTTCTTTTTCAAAAAGCTCAAAAAAATGCCTTTTATAAGAAGGTACTTTTTCAAAAATGTGCTTTTTAAAAAGGTTCGTTTTACGAAAATACTTTGTTCAAAAAGGTGCTTTCTTAAATAAGTAATTTTCTACGAAATTAATTTACTAAAAAGGTACTTTTTTAAAAAAGTTACTTATATAAAAGGATACCTTTTACTAAAAGATGCTTTCTCAAAAATATAACTTTTATAAAAAAATGTACTTTTTCATTAAGGTACAATTTTAAAAAGATACATTTTGGCTTCATTAGAAACAGGTACATTGTCAAAAACAGGTACTTTGTCAAAAAGGTACTTTTTAAAGAGGGTACTTTTTAAGAAAGACTCAAAAATTTAACTTTTAAACCTTTTAAAACAGTTACTGTTTTAAAAAGGGACTTTTTCAAAAAGGTAGTATCTTAAAAAGCTACATTCCTAGAAAGGCACTTTTTTCATAATTAGAAAAGTACCGTTTTAAAAAATTTACTTTTTTAAAGTTAATTTTTCAAGAAGATGCATTTTTTTAAAGAATTTTTTACAAGAGTAAATTTTTAAGAAGGTAAAAACACACGTTTTAAGAAAGAACCTTTTCAAAAAGGTACCTTTCCAAAAAAGTACTATTTTAAAAAGCTGCATATTTAGTAAGACACTGTTTTCAAAACGTTAATTTTTAGAAACTCGAAGTTTTAAAAATGTTGTTGCTTAAAATATTACTTTTTTAAAATTATTTAAAAAAAGAACTTTTTTAGAAATGCAAATTTTGAAAAGGGTACTTTCCTAAAAAGGTACATATTTAAAATAAATCAATTTTTCAAAAAAGTACTTTTTTAAATAGGCAAAATGTTTTTTCACAAAGATACTATTTTAAAAAGCTACATTTTTAAAAATATACTTCTTTCAAAACGTAAATTTTAAGAAATTCAACGTTTTAAAAATGTTGTTTAAAATTTTATACTTTTTAAAGAGATACTAAAAAAGAGCTTTTAAAAATGGAAATTTGGAAAAGGTACTTTCTGAAAAAGGTACATATTTTAGAGAAATATATATTTCTAAAAGTACTTTTTCGAAAAATATATGCTTTTTTGAAAGGTACTTTTATAAAAAATATGCCTTTTCCCAAAGATACTATTTTAAAAAGTTAAATTTTTAAAAACATAAACGTACATTCTTAGAAAGGTAAAACTTTAAAAATTGAATTTAAAAAAAATTTAATTTTCTCAAAAAGTACTTTTATAAAAAGAACCCATTAGAAAGTTACAATTTAAAAAGGTACTCTTTTCAGAAAGTAATTGTTAAAAAAGTACTTTTTCTTAAAGTTCGCTTTGTTAATAGAAGCTTTTTTGAGAGATTAGTTTTCTAAAAAGGAAGCTTCTTCAAGAGGAACCATGTCGATTACTGTTAACCCGGTCGGTTAATACGTTTGTGAGATATCGTGAATGAAAAAAATTCGAAAAAAGTTTTTTTTAACTCTTAAAATAGGAAACGGTTGATTTGAAACTTAAAATAATCGTGTTTTAGCTCGAAGAGTACAAAAGCATAGAATAGAACAAAAACCAGGTTACGATAGTTTTGCGATTAGCGGCCAGTTACGGGATGGCCTTTAGGGTTAACCGTTTTCCATATTTTTTATTTTAAGAAAAGAGTTTTTAATTTAGAAACCACAACTGAAAGTTATCCTCAGTTTTTATATATTCAACTTACACAGCAGAGCACAGCAACTATTTTCGAATGCCGCTGCACTTTCATCATGAGTATTCGTGTGTTATTTTATTTATTACAACTGAGTTGAATGGGTTAATGTTTGTGGAGATTTTATTATGAAAAAATGTACGAGAATTGTTTCAAGCCGATTGTAACAAATTTTTTTGAAGTCACTGTGTTGCCGTTTTGATTATTTTATTCTTGTTTATTTTACCTTTAAAGGGAAATTTAAAAAAATGCTTTTAAAATTTTTTTTTTCGAGCTCAATTATTTGCAAACGTAATTTAGTGAAAAGAAGTTACTCTGAGTTGTTGCTATTTAATTGCGTATTCATATTTCTTTTCATGTGTCTTTTCTAATCTTTTGCTTCACTTCGTCTGAACCTTTTTGCTTGGAAGCCTTCTAACTGGAGGGTTAATGTACTTTTGGCAAATGTGTTTTGAAGAATGTATTTATTTTTTTTTTCTTCTACAAGATCTTTTCTGCGAATTTGTATTCCTTCCATGCCATGCAGTGTTCATTTCTCTTCACGCCAACTTATAAAAATGACGGTGGAGCTGATGATGATCTTGGGATACATTTTTGTTTTTTTATCTTCTCTTTTTATTTCTTGTCTAACGTTGGCTCAACAGGGCTTGCAAGACTTTAAATGCAGTATTCCATTGTTTCTTCTAAGTCGCCTCTTCTTCTTTATTGCATTCCGCTGCTGTTGTTGTTTTTGTATTCAATGTCATTAACGTTGCATGATGTTAAATACGACTGGCAACTTTTCATAGATTTTTATTTTAATACTTTTTTATTGTTTTTCATTTTAAGCTCATAGCAAATGAACCTCTTCCGCATTCGGTAGTTGCCGCCGCACCTCAGATATGCTGATGCTGTTGTTGTTGTTGTAGTCCGTATATAGAGGAAATAAAGAGGCACTGATACTTTGGGAATAATACCGAGTCGTATGTTGTTAGTTGGTTGGTTGGTTGGTGTTGTATAAGATGACAACAATATGATTTATAGGATTTTTTACATGATTTAATACGTTATGAAAGGACGCTTTATAAAAGTTTTGTATGCAATAAATGATATTATGAAATGGGGAAAAAAATTTATTATTTTCTCATCAAATTTTATTTTATGGAACTTTATTTATTCGCCAGTAGGTGGCGTTAGAAACCTGTAATACTCGTGTAAAGAATTTCAATTCGCAATCTTAGTCGTGTAGTTTATTGTTAAAATAATCGAAAACAAAATTGTTGTATCGCTGTATTGTTGTATGGTTGTATTATAGTGTTTTCAAGTGTCAGAAATTTTAAATGTCTATTGAGTGCAGGCTATTGAATGTAGTTTATCATTTAAATAATGGCAAACAAATTTGCTGTATCGTTGTATTGTTGTATCGTTGTATTATTGTGTTTTCAAGTGTCAGAAATTTTAAATGTCTATTGAGTGCAGGCTATTGAATGTAGTTTATCGTTTAAATAATGGCAAACAAATTTGTTGTATCGTTGTATTGTTGTGTCGTTGTATTATTGTGTTTTCAAGGGTCAGAAATCTTAAATGTCTATTGAATGCAGGCTATTGAATGTAGTTTATCGTTTAAATAGTGGAAAACAAATTTGTTGTATCGCTGTATTGTTGTATCGTTGTATTATTGTGTTTTCAAGTGTCAGAAATTTTAAATGTCTATTGAGTGCAGGCTATTGAATGTAGTTTATCGTTTAAATAATGGCAAACAAATTTGCTGTATCGTTGTATTGTTGTATCGTTGTATTATTGTGTTTTCAAGTGTCAGAAATTTTAAATGTCTATTGAGTGCAGGCTATTGAATGTAGTTAATCGTTTAAATAATGGCAAACAAATTTGTTGTATCGTTGTATTCTTGTGTCGTTGTATTATTGTGTTTTCAAGGGTCAGAAATTTTAAATGTCTATTGAATGCAGGCTATTGAATGTAGTTTATCGTTTAAATAATGGCAAACAAATTTGTTGTATCGTTGTATTGTTGTATCGTTGTATTATTGTATTTGAAGTATCTGAAATTTTCAATGGCGATTGAATGTAGGCATGGCAATTTTAATATGAAAATGATTTCTTATTATTGCATCAGATCCAAGAAGAAGCAGCATCCTAGAAAAGGATTAAAAGTAGCCGAATAAAATCTTTAAAGAAACAATTTTGAATTTTATGAAAATTGTGTTTTTGTTTTGATAATCTCTTATGAGTGACGACATCAACGCAACGTGAACACGACAGCACAAAAGAATAATTGCTCCGCGCTTTATCGACAACAATTGACAACGTCAACGATGTCTTAGAGAATAAAAGGAAATTTTCAATAGTAATAAATTATTGTCGATATGACATGACGTCGGTGTCGTCTTTCGCAATAGGAAAGAATACGATTGGTTTGTTTTATTTTATTGTTATTTTTAAAACTAATAAAAAATAAAAATTTTTTCCAGATTTTATTAAAAATCTAAAAAATTATATAAATAAATTTTTGAATTTCATTGACAAATAATTCTCATAATATTTTGGATTCATAAAAAATTTTACACATCAAATAAATTATTTAATTTTCGAAAGAAGTCACACAAAAAGTGACGAAATATTGAAAACTAAATAAATAATTTAAATTAAAAATATTAGAGAATAATTTTTATTCAAAAAGAAGTAAAAAAAACTAGAAGAATTTGAGAAAATATTCATATAATTTTAAATGGTTTGAAGTAGTTTTTTTCAAAATTTTTATAACAAATTTTCTACTAATAGATTTTGAATAAACTTTTTTCATATGAATAGGGTTAAGCCTTTAAAATTTAAAAATTGGCTAAAAATCTCTTTATATAAATGCCATTTTTTAAAATTTATTTTACATTTTTGGAAGTTTTTTTGAAAAATTTTTTAGATATTTTATAAATTTTTAAATTTTATAAAATTAACATTTTTAATGCTGAACAATAATATAAAAAACCCTAAATATAAATTGAAGTAAAAATTCACTGTAAAAAACTAACGGTGTTATTCACAAATCATTATTAAATTTAAAGTTGCTTTAAAGTATGGATTTTGTATGACTAAAATACCTTTAAAGCACTCATTAACTTTAACAAACGTTTGTCAATTAGCAGGTAAATGTAAAGGGCCTTCCTATAGGGCCTGCAATTCTTTTATAAATAAATACAAATAATGAGGACGCTTCTTTTTAAAGCATGGACATCTGGTCATATCTTTCCAACCTTGTGTGAAATAACATTTTCATCTTAAATCACTCCAGCTTTTTCAAATAGCAAAATGACTTTTTCAATTGCAAACACCACATACAAATTTGTCTCATGTTGCAAGCGAGTGCTAATTTCTAACACTCTCTTAATGTGGCAGCAAATATTTTGCACTAAACAAATCAACAATTTACAAAACTCAGCCAAATCGGAGATAAATAAATGCATACGAAATAATTTATTTACAAAAGACTAGTAAAGTTTTTTAAATACTTGTGACCATAGAAATAGTGGTTGCATTCGTTGGTTGCAACATTTGCAAAAACAATAAAAAAGTACCCAAAGAAAATCAAAACAGTTCGTTTGCAAAATAACTGAGAGAAGCCTCTTTTAACTTGAAACGCCGCACATGTTTGTTTGTCTGAATGTGCATTAAAATAATTTAGTTACAGAAAAACTTAAAGTACGTTTTGAAAGACCACATGCGAGCATTCACTTTTTTGGATTCGACAGCTTGAAATTTGTGTGTGTGCAATTTTAACAAGTTGCATATCGAATATTGAGAATTAATTAACGTAAAAAGAAAGAATTACAAACTCTTCATCGTTTGATTTAATTAAGCAAAAGGTTTATTGTTAACAAACAGATTTCAAAAGTGCAGTTGAATATTAAAACAGAACTCTGCAATTGGCCAAATAAAAAAACAAATTATTTAAATTCGCTACTTAAAAAAATAACTTCTCACACTGCAGATGTATTTCTTTAAAAGTAAAAGAGAGGGCAGACGTTAAAGTGAGTGAAAAAGTTTGGCTTTAGAACAGAATTTTTAAACAGAGTGGTTTTATTTGAAGCAAAACCAATTTGCGGAATCGTTGGATGAAGTTGCTCAAAACTTGATTTTATTCTAAAGAAAAATTATTCTGAAAACTGCTTTTTTGAGATATTTTGATATCTACCGTTTCGAAAAGGCTCAAACTCACAGGATATATACGCTCAGGGAACATTTAATTCGTCTCAGCCGGTCAAAAGTTACAAACGAGTCATATACTTACAAGTTCATACACATACACACACATACACGCACCCACACACATACACATAGTGACGCGTTCTTAGAATTACCCAGGGAAGCTTCCAACGACCTCAAAACTTGGAGATCTGATGAGAACTCGATATTTTTAAAACGTGGTAAAACGAATAATTAGCCGATTATTTTAAACTTTAAATAAAATTTTGGATATTTTAAATATCCAACAAAATGAAATAAGGTGTAGAAAAATAAAATACATTCATATCGAATAAAAGTTGTTTGTTGGGTTGTGGTTTGTATAAGCTTCATAGCCTACTACACTTATTATAATGCGATTTTTTGAAATTGTTTGTGAATTTTTATAGTTAATTTATTAACATAATTCTCAGATAGCTTATAATAGTCTTTTAATAAGTTGAGAAGTTTCAAACTTTTCAAAACTGTGGTTGAAGTCTACTGACGATTTAGTAAAGAGCGCCAATGAAATGCATATAGACGTTGCTTAACCACCCAACAAATAAATTTCATATTATAGTAGTACAATGGCAGTATGTCAAATAGTTCATTTATTAACAATTAAATATAACAAAATACTCAAACTTTTTGGAACACTTTTACTGTACAAATTCTATTTTCTAAAAAATATTTTAAATAAATTTCTTTAACTTACTTTTTGTTGGTATTTGGGCACCGTTTACTGTTAACGAGAATATGAACTGGAATTATAAAAAAAATAATAATCATATTAATAATATAAAAATAATAATAATAACAATTATAATAATAATAATAAAAATTAATTAATAATAGTTAATTGATCACTTTGAATTTTTTAGTAAAATTTTGGGAAAAAAGAAACAGCACATAATTAAAATTAAAAAATTATAATATAATTATAATTTAATAATATAATAATAATAATAATATAATAATATGATAGTATAATATAATAATAGTATAATATAATAATATAATAGTAATAATTATAATTCAATAAACAAAATTTTTCATTATGAAATGAGTCAAAAAAAGCGCGTTAATGTTTTATCAAAATTAAATATCTTTTAAGTTTTATTTCGACAGCAGCCTTGATTCATTATTTCAAACAATTTTTTTACAAAGGAAAAAAATACATTCAAACAATTAATGGGAACCGAATAAAGTATTATTTTGTAGTTCCATTTTAACGCAATTTTTTTATATTTAATTTTCTGGTAGTCCATGGGGAATTTTAAAAAAATCTGGACATGCCTTGAATAACGAAACAAATACTTCTAACGTGAATAAATTTCCTTCGTAACTTTTTTTTCATGTATCGGCTGTTTTTTATAAAGTGACACAAGTTTAAATCATAATAAAACATAGTAATATATTTTTGTTATCAATGAAACGGTCTCTATTGAATAGAAAATTTAATGACATTAATGTTTAAATATGATTTTGGCCATGTGGCCGCCATGGCTGGCGCGTATAAAGCGCAATCTGGAACACCAATTTTCGCAAACTTTTCGCAGCATTTGTGACCGTATCCACAGTTGCCAGTGTGGTACAATTGAACCAAAAATTGTTGTTTTTTTACGTTTGGTTCGCTGGTTCATTTTTTTCTTTTATGAAATGTTAACGATTATAATATAAATAATTTTTGAATGTATTTACGAAAATTATTACTCTTCACATAAAGTAAAAGATTTGATTCGTTTTCAACACTCGATAGTAATCGATTATTACCTACCCACAGTAGTAAATCAAAAAGCTATATTGGCAACACTGATCGATTGTTACTTTTGTTTACAAGTCAGAAATTAACAATTTCTGGTATGCAAATAAAATTGGTTCTCTTTTTTATTTTGGTTCTTTTTTTATGGATTTTGGTCTCTTTTCCTTCAGTAAATCAATTGTAGCACCCGCTGTGTGGTCCTGTTGGAACCACATGTCAGCAAGGTTAATGCCAGCTAATTGAGGTATGGAAAGACTTCAAATCATGTTCCTTTACCATTCACCATTGACAGTAACATTCTGACTAGCATCGTTTTTGAAGACATATGGGCCAATGACTCCGCCAGCCCATAAAGCGCACTAAACGAGTAATTTTCTGTGGATATAATGATGTTGCGACTGAAGCTTGTGGATTCTCCTCACTACCCATTCAACCAAAAATTAGCTTCATCGGAAAATAAAATTTTGAATGGACGAAGTGCACGATAAGTTTGACGAACAGAATCATTATTTTGATTAAAAATTTCCGCAATTTGCACGCGTTGCTCTAGTGTAAGTCGATCCATAATGAAATGTGAAAGCAAACGAAACAAAAAGCAACTATCAGCTGTTAAATGGGTGGTCAAATAAAGCAGTCAATGTTGTATCACTCTATAAAAAATACCCGATATTTGCAATCACGAAAAAGGCCTATCAAACAATTTTATTGCTGCAATAATAATTAATAGACTGAAGAGTTTCAGTGCGATCCACTCAAATCTATTCGATTTAAATAGGATGAATTGAAGGCTTTTTTATTTAAAACAACCGAATGAACGAGTTCCCCCGGAGTTTAGTAATTTATTTTATAGATTTTATTTAGCTCATTTCTTTTCTTTAGTTTTCGAATTGTACTTACAATTATGTGCAGTGATGTGAATAAAGAGGAGCCCATGTTGCCTGGAAATTAAAATAAAATGAATTAATTTTTGTTTGTTTTCTTATATAATTTTTTTAATTTTTTTTTTTGTTGTGGTAATCAAATAATACGTCACACATCTTTGTGGTACACTTTAAACTACATTATCCTACACCAATATTAATGCAACATAAATCACTTAAAAGGTATTTTTGTGTAGATGCTCACAATATATATTTTCTTTTGAATTATTAAAATAGAAGTGGTAAAAATTCGTTAAAAACTTTATACTAATTTATATATAAATTATACAATAATTTGTGTTATAGTTTTTCTATTTAATTTGTATTGCAAGAAAAAGCTGGATATTTTAGCAAATTGTAACCGGAAGTAATATGCTGAGTAAAAAGTGGATACCAAAAATGTTTTTTCTTTAATTTAAGTTAAAAGATGAAGAAGAAAAGAATATTTTAGCAGATTGTAAAGCGAAGTGAATTTTTCTTAATTTTTATCATCTTTAATAAAAATTCAATCTTCTACTTTATAAAGTTCTGCCAGAATGCAGTGGGAGCCATTCTCTGATTGCCGTTGCTAAAACAAAAATCGGTGGCGTTATTTAAGCATCCATCTAATCATGATCATTTCGCGCAGTGTATTGGTGAAAATATAAATGCAAAAAGTGGAAGTAGTATGACAGTTCGTTTGAGAGTAAATCCTCTCAAAACTTTGTTGTTGTTAAAAAAAAGTTATAAATTTTTATTACCGCAACTGAATTTTAAATATTCAAGATAAACTGAAATCATCTTAAACGGCACAGAAACTAAAAAGTAATTAATTTAAAAAATTTCAATTAATAGTCTTAAAAGAGTGCAAACTGCGGTCTTAGAACCTTGAATGTAATTATAATTAGTTAGAAAATTTTATTCTAAACGAATAGCTCCTCGTAATAATCTGTACGACTTGCAAAAGCTGATTTAATACAATTTTCTTTTCTTTTCACATTCCCAGATAAGGCTAATGACTTTTTGACTGCCTGTGGCTGCCTGTTGGCTTATTAAAATATTATTTATTTATAAATTTTTTTTTTTTTTGCTTAACAAAATTATGTACGAAAAAATAATTCTATTCTGTGGAGTCTGCGATGGATGAAAATAGAACCCGAAAATAGATAATTAGCGCATGATCGTATTAATTAAATACAAAACAAACGGAGCAGCCTATTAAAAAATTATTTGTGAGTTCCCATGAGTGGTTGTATAAACGAGTGTTTTAAAATTTTTTTAATATAATTAAAATATTAATTGGCAATTTAATTGTAAATTATATTTTAGCATATGTTCGCTATCCCCGCCCATAGAAATAATTTGTTATTTAGGGTTTGAGTTATCGACAATTCGTTTAATTCCAGGCTTCTCAGTACAAATATAATAGGGTTTTCAGTCTTCAAATTTAAACCTGGCCTTAATATTAAAACCAAAAACATGTAATTTTGCTTTCACACTGCAAGTTTAATAATAAATTCAGGTTTTAACACACCTATTGTCTAATAAATTCCAAAACAATACATGGATTTTATCCTAGAAATCTGCGTATTTGTTGTTGTATGTTTTTTTTTTTACTTTTTATAACACTTAATTCACAAACTGTACTGCAGCACTCTAAAATAGAAATTCTGTTATTAATATTTATATAGGCTAATTGTTCTAACTTAGTTAAAATCTCAGAAAGACATGATGATAAATATTCCTAGGCACAAAGGAAAGTCAACATCAGTTTTATTCAACTTACACAGCAGAGCAGAACAGCTGTTTTCGAAAGTCGCAACACTTTCATCTTTTGTTATATTTTGCAAATTATTATTTTAAATTTATGAAAATATTTTTACAAAGTGAATTAATGCTTAGAAGTCAAGGGAATTTTTAAGGAAAAATTGAAGGTAGGGTGGATTTTTCAGTGCATTCTTCACACATTATCAGATGTTTTAAACATGTAACTTGGCAGCACTCAAGAGCACCACAAAAAAAAGCAGGCAAAACAAGGTTGCGTTTCATAAAACCTACTTAAAATCAATGCAAAAATTATTAAAAGTTGGCTTTAACAAAATCATTTTATACGTTAAAACCAGGGGGCAAATTACGGCATTCGATATCGAGCGAAATTTGTGTATGAGTTGTAATGAAATTTAGATCGAATGCGGTAATTTGGCTCCAGATGTTAGCAACTGGTTTTAACAATAAGACCAGAACCATGAATAGACACTATATCAGGGTTATTATTACAACTTCATTTTAATTAAAAGTCAAGTTTTATCGGACGGATAAACAGTTTTTCATATATCAAGCCGAACTGTGTGATAAACTAAAGGGTGGATGAACACACTTATAATTTTAACGAAAGTTCTGTGGCCTACTTTTAGGAGCAAAAAAAAATTTTTTTTTTGAATTATATGAGAAAAAAGTGCTGAAGTGTAGCCTAAAATTTTTTTCTTTAATCTGGTACTGCCATCTAAGTCCTGGTCCGCATTTGTAATTCTCGTTGCAGCAATTCTTGACTTTATAGTGAGAAAGAGCGAAAAAGAAATAGAAGAGGTATATATTTCTATTTCACCACTCTCACACAAAATGAAAGTTGCTGCAACAAAAGTTTCATAGTGTAGATCGGGCCTAATAAAAAAGATTAAATTCAATTTTATTGAAAAGTTGTGATAATAAAAAACGTTATAAGTCACATTATTGCTTCCTTCAGCTGAAGTTGTTTGTTACAACCAGTTAATTTCAAGACAAGTTATAATAATGGTTTTAAACTGTTTATTTTAAAATATTAACTGAGCGATATAATGCTTTTTTTCCTTAAAATGGTTCCATTCTTTAGAAATTATTCGAAATTGAAACCACTTTCGTTGGAAATTGAGTTTTATGTCCTGACTGATTATAATGTAAATGAAGAATAATTTTCTTGAAATTATTGAGTTGTAAGTAATTTGAATATATGATTTTATTTTTATTTTGCTATATTAATATTTATATAGGCTAATTGTTCTAACTTAGTTAAAATCTCAGAAAGACATGATGATAAATATTCCTAGGCACAAAGGAAGTCAACATCAGTTTTATTCAACTTACACAGCAGAGCAGAACAGCTGTCTTCGAAAGTCGCTACACTTTCATCTTCAGTGCTCATGTGTATATTGTGTTTATCACCACTGTTTAGGTGGCTTAGTTAAATCTGATAACAGTTTTCTATTTACACAAATTTTATGGTGAAAAACAATCCGAGAACTGTATCAACCTGATGTTAACACTTGTGTGTTATGATACCTGTGTTACCATTTGATTATTTTCTTCATGTCCCATGACATGACAAAATAAAAATGTTCAATAAAAATAAAATCACATACAATTTAAGCTTTGGCTTGAGTTACCAATGAAAATTGGAAAAAACGTTCACATATACTTAAGTATAAAATTCAAACCATAAAAGTTTGACTTAATGTATAATGGAACAAAAAATTCAGAAAAATGGGACATGAAGAAAATATTCAAACGGTAACACGGGTATTAAAACAAAAACGTGTTAACATCAGGTTTATACAGTTCTCGGATTGTTTTTCACAATAAAATTTGTGTAAAAAGGAACTGTTATCACATTCAACTAAGCCACCTAAACAGTGGTGATAAACACAATATACACATGAGTACTGATGATGAAAGTGTAGCGACTTTCGAAAACAGCTGTTCTGCTCTGCTGTGTAAGTTGAATAAAACTGATGTTGACTTCCTTTGTGCCTAGGAATATTTATCATCATGTCTTTCTGAGATTTTAACTAAGTTAGAACAATTAGCCTATATAAATATTAATATAATTTAAATATAGTTTTTTTATAGACTAATTTAGTAATAAATAGTTCGTTACAATTCACTTACAATTAAAACATTTTTTTTAAATCTAGGGCCAAGGCGTTTAGATGTACTTAAGAAAATTCAAATCAAAAAAGTTTGACTCAAAAAAGATGAAAAAACAAATTTCGGAAAAGTTGAATATTAAGAAAAACAAGGACTTAAGAAAAGTGTGTTACCATCAGATTGTTCCAATTCTCGTATGCTTTTTCATAATAAAATTGTTAAACATTTTAGCTCTTATCACATTCCACTGACCCACCTGACGAAGTGAAATAAATAAAAATACACATGATGGTGAAAGGGTGGCGGCTTTCGAAAACAGTTGTTCTCCTTTGCCGTGTAAGTTGAATATTAAAAAAACGAATATTGACTTTCCTCTGTGTTTTGGAATATTATTCAAGTCTTTCTGAATTAAAAACTTTTTGCAAACAATTAACCTGTAAAAAATTGAATTTAATAAAGAATAATTTTCGTTTCCTGGGAATCGTCGTAGTCGCACATGACAACTTTAAACCAAATCAACCAGAATCAAAAAATTTTTCAAAACTCAAAATACTTGTTACATTTACAATTTTTTTTTTTTTTTTTTTAAATTCCGATTATTAAAAATAAAACCAGTTTTAGGCAATTAAATACTGTCATCAAACAACACGACATTGCACCCATTTATTTGAGCCAGCAAATAACTCTAGAATATATAATTTAATGCTACCTGGAGTGTTAACTGATTTAAATCTTGATATTTCACTAAAAAAATTCAAATGTGGGCAGTGTTATATGTTTCTAGTAGCTGATAAATATCAACATCATTTCTTATATATTAATTTTTTGTTATCGAGAACATCTCTTCAATTGAAAAGACATGATTAGAAAAACATCTAAACAAAAGAAAAAATATGCTAATAAGTTGAAATGGAAGAAAACTAAACAACAACAACAACAAAAGGAGAGAAAGAAATTTCTCCAATATTTGCTGTTTGTTAGAAGCCGAAAACTTGTTTAGTTTTCTTGGTTTCTTTTGAGGTTGTTGCTTGTAGCCAAAGTTGAGGATACCACACGATTTTGACCCAAACATATAAACTCAAATTAAGATCTCATGATTTAGATGTGCCTTTAGTTTTATGCAGACCAAAAAAAAAAAAAAAAAAGTTTTAAATTTAACACACAAACTTCAAAGGAGCTTCGTGGAGTTTGTTGTGCTTTAAGTAATAAAATAGATAATTTTAAAAACAACAAATTTGACAAAAACAAACCTAATTTTCTTGCAAGACAATAATAAATCTTTTCCAAATGAATAACGTTTTCCTTTCCAAGTGGACCTCATTGAAAATGTCATTTCGTTTTATGCATTTTTCTTTCTCTCTTTAAAAGGTTTCTTGTTTTATTGTTTTAGATAAGAAAATTCAAAATAAAAATGCTTTTTTTTCTAGTTTCATCTGGGCATTTAATTGTTATTAATGTCATTAAATTGTGGGAAATTTATCTCTGTCACCGTTAAAAAATCCTGGATGTTAAAAACAAATGTGTGGTTTTTAACTTGTGGCTGGATAATTATAATTATATAATTAAAAGAATAGGGGGGGACTTTAAGAATTATTGATTTCTCTTAATGCATCGACTGGTATTAATTGCATTTTGTTCTTCCATATCTCCCATCAATAAAAAATTCTTTCTCAAACACAACTTTTAATATACAAAGAATTTTACTTAAAAACCCAGGAAAATGTTTACTCCAAATGATGTTCCCTTTTGTAGAAAACGTGTAACATTTTTCAACTTCTTTTCTGAATAGTTACACTTTTTCGGAACTTTGAAACATAAATTTGTATTTTTATGGATGACAGATTGAATTCTAATAAATTCACTATTTCCGAATAACATGATTTTGTTCTTTGTATTAAAAGTGTAAAAAAGTTTACATTATTTTCTAGAAAAGAACAAAACTTTAATACTTCTATGGTAATAATGTTTTCTTTTCTGGAAAACAGGTAACATGTTTTCACTTCTTATCAAAAAAGTTATACTTATTCGGAACTTTAAAACATAAATTTATATATTTTATGGATGGCAGATTGAATTCACTATTTCCGAATAACATAATACTGGCATTTTGTATTAAAAAGTGTAAAATATTTTACATTCTTTTCTAGAAAAAAGACAATAATTATACTTTTTACTAAATAATTATACTTTTTCTTTTTCTGGAAAACAGGTAACATTTTTCAACTTCTTTTCTAAAAATTTACACCTACTCGAAACTTTGAAACATAAAATTATATTCATTATGAATGGCAGATAAATTTTTAATAATTTCACTGCTTATGAATAATATAGTATTTACACTTTATTCTAAAAAGTGTAAAAAATTTTACATTATTTTCTAGAAAAGAACAAAACATTAATACTTCTATACTAATGGCATTTTCTTTTTCTGGAAAAGAGGTAACATTTCTTCACTTCTTTTCAAAAAAGTTACACTTATTCAGAACTTTGAAACATAAATTTATATAATGTTCTTCTAATTTCTTCGATCTTATTGATTTTTATTTTTTGAATTCTTTCTGAGCAAAAGATCCACTGTACTTTTTTTATATACAAAATTTTATAAATTCTTTGTTTTTATCAAATATTTCGCTACCAACAATGTGTAGCTTCTTCAGGTATATTTTCAACAACAATGTTTATGGACGGCAGATAGAATTCTAATAAATTCACTATTTCCGAATAACATAGTTTTGGCATTTTGTATTAAAAATTGTAAAAAAGTTTACCTTATTTTCTAGAAAAGAACATACATTAACACTTCTACACTTAAAGACATTTTCCTTTCCAAAGAACATGTAAAATTTTCTCACTTTTATGCTAAAAATTGACAGTTTGGGTGAGTTTTAAAACAGAAATAATATTTTCCTGAGGGAAACTGAACTAATTCGTAATAAATTCTATATTTTCAAATACCATCACGTTGCCATTTTGTATTAAAAAGTGTAAGAAATGTTGCATTTTTTTTTCAAAGAAAACGACAAAATGGTGTTTTCTTTTGTGGAAAATAGGTAACATTTTTTCACTTATTTTCAAAAAAGTTACACTTATTCGGAATTTTGTAACAAAAATTAATATTCATTATGAATGGCAGATTGAATTCTAATAAATTCACTATTTCCGAATAACATAATTTTGGCATTTTGTAAAAGTGTAAAAAAGTTTACATTATTTTCGAAAAAAGAACACAACAATAATACTTCTAAAAAGTGACAGCTTGGATGAGTTTTAAAACAGAAATAATATTTTCCTAAGGGAAACTGAACTAATTCGTAATAAATTCTATATTTTCAAATACCATCCCGTTGCCATTTTGTATTAAAAAGTGTAGGAAATGTTGCATTTTTTTTCAAAGAAAGCGACTTAATTTCTCTTTTGTGGAAAATAAGTAAAATTTTTTTACTTATTTTCTAAAAAAAATTCCAGTTTGCTGGGGTTTTAAGACCAAAATAAGTTTTCCCAAGTGATGTTGCATTAATTTTTAATCAATTCTTTATTTTCAAATAACATAATGTTGCATTTTTTTATTAAAAGGTATAAGAAATGTGGCATTTTTTTAGAAAAGAAAACAACATATATGCGTTCACATTATCTAAGCCGGCTTTGAAGCTTACGCACTAAAGCCTGCACTTATTTAAAATATTACTTTGTTAATCTTTTCTTTTAATTATTATCTTTTAAAGAAACCCCACATGTTAACTCGAATTAAAATCTTCTGCCAAATAAAATGAAACTCATGGCGTATTCTTGCAAGTGCAACAAAATTAGAAAAAGTTTTGAGAACACCAAAAATGACTATAAATACTCTACTCGAATAACTAGAAGTTCTATTACCAAAGCCAGAGATAAAAAGAAAATGGAATACAAAATCATTCACGGTGTTTGGTATGTACGTGGCTTAAATGTTATTTATTGGAAATATATATCGTGTAGTTTTTCCTATAATAGAACGAGATCGAAAGGCCCTATTAACCTTTTCAAACTTGTTGGAAAAAATTATAATAATAATAATTACGAACAAACAGCTCTATTAATAACAACAATATCATGGTTACGGCTAGTAAATGCTAAGAATGAAAATGATGATGATGATCACATTGTAAAGTACTGTGAATTGAAATAAATTTAATGGGAAAATAATTAAGTACAGTAGTACGATATGAATTTGTAGGGAAATTCAGTGTAGAAATTGTGGAAGAGTTTTATTCCTCTTTAAATATTAGCTGAGCATAACATATGATTTATAGACTAAAAGAGTTATTCATAAAAATATATTTTATGCTTATTAGTTGCTTACAAGATAAATTTTGTATACAAATTCGTCTTATAAGCAAGTTATAAATATTTTAATTTGCTTTTAAGACAAATTTCCTATATGAAGTTTGTCTTATAAGCAGGTTATAAGTATAAAATATTTTTTATGAATAAGGCTTTAAAAATTTAGCAATAATAGCGTGTTCTTTAACTCTTATTATCTGTTCGCCGGTGTCGTAAGCTGTCGTTTCATCGAATAAATAGTATTTGAAATAAAAGAAAAATTTTAAAATTAATTATTTAAAACAAATATAATTTAAAGACATGTAATTGGGGTTTTATCAAAGTCCACTAAATCATGACAAATTTTTACGTTATCAAACCATGTCTATCAGAATATCGAATAACACAAATTTAGTTTCGCCTATTGGAACGTGTTCCACTGTATCTTGCCGTTGAGCCAATTTATAGTTAAAATAGTGGAATTTGTTTCATAGTTTTCATATTTTCTACGCTACGACGACGACGTAGCGCTATAATTCTTGCTTTTTCAATTGTTTTATTTTCATTTAGAATAATTAAATGAAGAAATATAATCAAACGGCAACACTGGGACTTAACAAAAGCATGTTTTCATCGGCCTGATACGATTCTCGTGCCCTTTTGAAAAGTGTAGCGGCTTTCCAAAACCGCTGTTCTGCTCTGATGTGTAAATGGAATATATAAAACGAAAGTTTTGCTTTGGAATATTTATTATGTCTTTCTGAATTAAAAACTCTTCAAACAATTACAAAAAGTTAATATAATTAAATTTAATATAACTAAATTTATATTTTTTAATTGAACGTGTTCCACTGTATCTTGCGCAGAAGCTTTTTAATAAAAAAGGAGAAAATTTTATAGCTAAATTTTTAATATTTAGAATCTTTTAACATCAAACAAATACGAAAGTATATAATTATTAAATCCAATACCCCCCTTATAAACTACGCATCTGCTAGCTGAGCAACAACAAACATGTAGACCAATTAACAACTACAAACATGAAGTCAAAAGAAAAACAAAATCTTGTTGCCTATTAAACAAGAGTGCACACAAGAGTGTTGTTGTTGTTGTTTGTTAAAATTTGAACATTTAAAATTCTTAAGTCATGTCACTCGTATCAAATGACAAAATATTATGGCCGCTGTCATACATCATTGTGATGATCATTTTCTTCACAATATCAATGAAATTTTTCTAGACAATAAGAAATTAATAGGACGGCCGCATTTCATCAATTTTCAAAAATACAAAAAAAAAACAACTATTAAAAGGTGTTGCAGTAGCAAGTCAAGCGTAACGATGCAATGTCATTTAGAATAAAGAACTATAAGTAATTAAAAACAATAATTACCACATAAATCCTTATGTTATCAGCATTTCTAGTTAATCTTCTTATAATGACCGTGACAATAAAAAATAACCGCTTAAGTCGGCTTAAGCAAATTTCAAAGATAATATTTTTTTTATAATGTTGACACTCGGTTAACGCATGCAGCGATGACAATGCCAGCGGACAGTAGAATCAAATAGGATCATACACTTGCGGAAAAAGTTTTTAAACTAACGCGATTTTTCCCCGTCTATTCCTATTATGACAGATGTAACATCAAAAATTACGTTCTTAAACGATTGAAATTACAAAATCGCAGGTGTGGATATATTTTTTCACTGTTTGCATAACTGGCAACTTTTTTTTTAAATATACTTATAAATTAAAAATAAAAATATTAAATTATTTAAAACACATGAACTTACTGTCTGGTAAAAATCGCCAAATTTGAATTATATTAAATTTTATCGAAATGTTTATTTTTAAACATTTTCACTGCAGCTCTTAACAAACTAAATTAAATAATAAATACGCAGTGCAACAATAATCTCTCTCACGTTCAGTTTAGCTAATAGAAAACTTTTATACTAAATGCTTCTATTTTGTATGTTATTCAATTAAATGGCTACTAAATAATGTTTTGCAAACAAATAAACAAACAAAAAAATGGCAATTGAAATTCATAAAATACACCAAAAAAAAAAAAAAAAAAAAAAAACTTTAACTAGAAATTGCTAAACAATAAATTGCAATAAATTAAACTTTAAACAGCAAAACACAATTATAATCGTACATCAATGACAGCCACAAAATAATGACGTAACCTTCCAATATAAACGCCAGCCAACTCATTAAATACAAATCGAAATTAACTGACAGTGAGAGAAGAAGCTTCGCGCACTGTAATAAATTTAATTCTCGGTTTAATGCTTTTAACTTAATTAAGCGTGGAATCGTGAGCGCGAAATAAAACTATTAGAATGCGCGAAAAATGCATAACGAAATTCGATTTGATTAAAGTAAAACAAAAATAAATTTTTTTTATTTCATAAATACAAACACATTTAATCGCCTTTCTGGTGAATAACAATCAGAATGTTTGTTCCCATGAACTATTTATTTTACCGCAAAAGGAAAAATGTTATTGTGATTTAATTTACACCCTCCATCAGTTCTCAGTGAATGTTAAAAAAGGTAAACTGTTGACATAAATAACAAATCAAGGAAAATGTTTGAAGAAAAACTTGCACGTCTATAAAATTTTAATAAAAGGTAAAAGCACAAGATAAATCATTAAGTATTGGACCGATAACTTGATTGAAGTTTTAGTCTATTTCACTATATATAAGAATAGCCTCTATCGTGAATAACAATCATAATGTTTGTTCCCATGAACTGTTTTTCCCCACAAAAGGAAAAATTCTATTGTGAGTTAATTAACAACACCATCGGTTCTCAGTGCATGTTGAAATAAATAACAAATCAAAGAAACATTTTTTTTCAATCAGTGAATGTTAGAAATGGGAAACTGTTGAAAGAAATTGCAAATCGAGGAAAATTTTTCTTTAAAAACTTGCACGTCTATAAAATTTTAATAAAAAGCTAAAAGCACAAGATAAATCATTGAGTATTGGATCGATAACTTGATTGCATTTTTAGTCTATTTCACTATACATATATAATAATTGCCTCTATCTTGAATAACAATTAGAATGTTTGTTCCCATGAACTATTGTATCCCATGAAAAGGAAAAATTCTATTGTGATTTAATTTACACCCTCCATCAGTTCTCAGTGAATGTAAGAAAAGAAACTATTGAAATAAATAACAAATCAAGGAAAATTTCTGTTCAAAAACTTGCTCGTCAATAATATTTTAATAAAAAGACAAAAGCTTATGATAAATCATTAAGTGTTGGACCGATAACTTGATTGCAGTTTTAGTCTATTTATATAACTTTTGTGCGGCAAAACGACTCGGCAATTTTTAACCCCAGCAAAACAGATTAAACTGCTTCACTGCCAGAGGAGGGAAACAAACACGATTACCCTACGATTTTCTAACTACTCAAAATGCACTTAAATTATTTCATCTATATATATTTTCTATAAAGTAATTGCAAGCGAGTAAAATATAATTATCTAAATTGCATCACTAAAAAGCTTAAGTTTTGAAAACAGCTTTCAAAAAGCATGCAAAAAGTTCCAACACTCACAATTTATCATAAATTCTCAATAATGAAAACAAGTTGACAGGTTTGAATCATACAAAAAACTTAATTTTTTTTTACCGGTCGTGCTAAAATAATTACGAAACTTAACTTGAAAGCATTTGCAATTGGGCTAAACCAACTAAACAAGTTTGTTGAATATCATATTGAAAAATGTTAAATTCTTGTAATAGAATGAAGATGAGCGCATCTCGTTTTGAAACTTTTCGCATTCGCATGTGCGCGTTTGACTGGAACTTTAGCAAAAGTTTTCAATTTCATCATGACATATTCCAACTTTAAAAGCCAATTATTTCGAAAGATGTTCATAAATATTATGCAACTCAACTTTGATTTTCCATTTATTGCCAGTTTTCATTAAAAATCATAAGTACGACTGGTATCCAACGATATTTATTGATGTAACCTTGAATTTAAACAACATTTTAATGCCTTTTAACAATAAATATGGATGCGCTCGAATGATTTTTAATTCAATTTATTGTTTTAACAAGTTTAAATATTCTTATTTCAATTTTATTAAACAATAGAAAGTATTGAAAAATGAATTGTTTTATAAAAGAGTAAAAAAAAAAAGTTGTTGCACAAAAGAAAAATTAAGTGCAAAAAACACTTTTAGCCTTCATGGAATTAAAATAACAAATAAAAGTATTAAATATCGATTATAATTAGCAATAAAAATTATTTCAAATATATAAAAATACAACACAAAACTTCTTATTTATTACATCGACTTGCTTGATCTGCAATATTATTTGTAGTTTCTCAATATAAAATGGACGAAACAAATTTCGATTTGAGAAAAACCCTGGAAATTGTCTAAGATTTGATTGAGTTCTTCTACACTATTCATATGATTTTTTAATTAAAATTTGTTTTACATGTTTCGTTTGTCGTTTTATTTTAGAACCTCCATGTGCAGTTGCCATGTTCCCATACACTTTTTGCTCTGCTTTTCATCATTATGTTGCAACATTTTTTTATCTTCCAATAATTGTTTTTGTTTCTGCTTTCAAAACCGCTTCTGTCCATTCACATTATTTCCCTTGTAACTAGTTTGGCTTATATTTTCTGCTACTGCCATTCTGACAATAAAAAGTTTTTTTCTGGCCTTAATTTCGTACAGACATCATGCAGAAACAACATGCAACATGTACCACAAAATTAAAAAGACAAGAGAAAAAAATCGGCAAGACAAGAATATCGCAACATGAATGTTTGAAAAGATTCGTATCTGGTCACATTCGAACAATCGATTTAATTAATATGCATAAATATTTATCTCGAAAACTATTTTTTCTCTTAGCTGGGTTGTCCATATTTCTAAAAAGGGTACTTTTATACATATAAAAGAATATATACATAAAAAAAGTACGTTGTAAAGAGGATATCTTATTGAAAACGCACCCCTAACAAAAAGTACATTCGAAAAGTACTTTTACAAGGTTTTCAAAAATAGTTATAAAACATGTTTAAAAAGCTTATCTTTTTAAAAATATATATCCCTGACTGAAATCCAACAAAAGTACCTTCAGAAGTACTTTCAAGTAAATAAAGTACATATCAAAAATATTTCCCTTGTAAAGGAAACATATTTTAAAAAAATATGTTTTTATATTCCTGAAAAAGTACCTTCAAAAAGTACTTTTTATAAGATTTCGAAAATAATGTTATAAGAAATTAATATTATAAAAAAATAATTTTTTAAAAAGTTAAGTACCATGCAATGCTTTTTGAAAAACTTTCGTTTAAAAAATTTATTTTAATAAATACGTTCCTGTATCTTTGAAAATAGTTCCTTCGAAAAGTACTTTTTATAAGCTTTTGAAAAAACATATATTAAGAAACTTACTTTTTTTTTACAATAAAGTACATAACAGAACCTCTAAAATGGTATCTGTAAAAAGTATTTTTATAACTTAAAACTTTACGTGGTAAAAAGAACACGAAATTAATTTTCTGTACTTCTAAAAAGATTATCATTAAAAAGTACTTTTTGTGAGCTCTTAAAAAATATGTTTTAAGGAATTTACATTAAAAATCACATGTTATTTAAACAATAAAGTACCTTTCCGTACCTCTAAAAAAAGTACTTGTAAAAAGTACTTTTACAGAGTTGAAAAAGCAGCTATTGGTAAATTAACGTGGTAAAGCGAATGTCTTGTAAACAATAAAGTATCTCTAGACAATTCAGTACCTCTAAAAAGTACTTTTGTAAACTTAACAAGAGCCGCTATTAAAAAATGTGTGCTGTAACCCAAATATGAAAGTAAATTTCTGCACCTCTAAAAAAGCTAACAAAAGTACTTTTTATGAGCCTTAAGAAACATATAAGAAATGTACGTTATAAAACGAATATCATTTAATCAATAAAGTACCTCCAAACAATTCAGTACCTCTAAAATTAATACCTCTAAAAAGTAGTTTTAAAAACTTAAAATGTGCAGCACGTTGTGTGAAAGGAATATAAAAGTACGTTTTTGTGCCCCTTAAAAAAGTACCTCCAAAAATACCTTTTATAAGCCATAAAAAACACGAAGAAAATATTTTATAAAGAAAATATTTTTTGAAAAAAAATTCATCTCGGTACCTCTAAAATAGTACCTGTAAAAAGTACTTTTATAAACTTAAAGATCTTCTATATTTAATTAAAACAGTAACTTTTGTAATCCTTTAAAAAACATGTTGTAAGAAATCTACGTTATAAAGAAATTATTTTTAAACAATAAAGTACCTACAAAAAGTACTTTTATAAACTTAAGTAGCTATCAAAAAATTTGCACGTTGTAAAAGGAATATAAAATGTTTTTTCTGTACCTCTACAAAAGTTACCATTGAAAAGTACTTTTTATAAACTTTTAAAAAAACATGTTTTAAGAAATCTACGTTATAAAGAAAATAATTGTTGAGCATTGTTGAGTAGCTCGAAAAAAAGTACGTACAAAAAGTACTTTTATAAATTTAGAAAGAGCAGGTAGTAAAAAATATTCGCTTTAAAAGGAACACAAAAGTACTTTTGTGCACCCCTAAAAATCAAACTTCAAAAAGTGCTTTTTCTAAGGTTTTAAAAAATATATTTTAAGAAGTTTACTTTTAAAAAACATGTTTCAGGAAATTTTCATTAGAAAGAAAACATTTTTTCAAAAAATCAAAAAAAAAGTTGAATAACTTTTACGTTGCAAAGAGAATTTGTTTGAAAAAAGGAGATTTTCAGTACTTCTAAAAAAGTACTTTTTAATTTTACATACCTTTTCAAAAAAAGTACTTTTACAGCTCTAAAAAATGGCCATTAAAAAATTTATGTTTTGTTGCAAACATTTAAAAAATATATTTCTTAAAAAATGGTGGCCTGTATAAAAAGGTGCTTTAATAAAGATTTGAATTGAGATTCTTTTCAAGTACCTTATCAAACCTACTTCTTTTAAAAGTTGCAGTCTTTAATGAAAATTGCTTTATAAAAGTTTGTTTTTTAATAATTGCAAAGTTTTTACAAGGACTTTGTAATTAAGCAGTAGTTTAAGCCACCATCAAACAAGTTTTAAAAATTTTTATTTTTGTATCAAAAGTGTTGCATGTAGGAGTTGCTTTTATTTATTTATTTGTTGTTTTTTTTTTTGCTCGTTTGCTCTCTTGAACTGTTGAATTGTCAAAGGTAAATTGAAAAAACTGTAAATTGGTAAAAGAAAATGTTTGCTGTCAATAAATTCAGTTAAATTGCTTGTGAATATAAATCTGGGTCTCAGATGCAAAAAGGTTGAAATGAAATTTAGGCAGAATTGAAGGACTTATTTTCAAAACGCAACGGCAACAATCTCGATATAGAAAAACGAACTCTTATAAATTTTGGCAAATAATGAAGGCGCTCAAAGACTGGCCCCTCCTCCCTATTAAAAAAAATTTTTTTTGTCAATTATTTTTATTTACGAATTTCAATATGTTTTTTATATTTTTGTTGCAGTAGAAACTAAATTGAAAAAAGATTAAAATTTATGACAAAACTTGAAATAGTTTATTAAAATTCGTGTTGCATTTATATGCTTCACTACAGTCTGTGTTGCAATCAGAACTAATCCGTTTCAAACCTTTTAAATATTCGGTTTGGCTTGGCAAATTGACACTTTAATTAAATTTATTTGCAACGACTACCGTTTTATCTTGATTATTGTTATTATTATTTTATAATTTTTTTTGTTTTTTGTTTTTGTATACAATCGTTTGTAAAACAATCAGTTTGTAACATTTTAAACGACCTTGTGTGCGTATTTATTGTTGTGGAGTATGAAAACCGTACAATAGACAACATCAAACAAGTAGTACAACTTCATGCATGAGTTCAAAATAAAGCAACAACAACAACAACATTCGAAATAAACAAATGAATTGCATTTAATTCAAAAGCAATACAAAAAAAATTGTTCTCTAGCAGTTTGTCATTTGAGCAACACAAAATCGTGCCGCACATGATTTCGTATCAAACTTAAACGGACAATTTAAACGCCAAAATAAACACTAAACGATGGGTTAATTAATAAAAAAAAGGGTTAAATAATTTATTTGCCAAATTAAGCGAAATTAATTGTATGGAAAATTGCTAAAATTAACAAAATATTTAAGAAATTTTTATATAGACATTTTCAGCCCTTTTTTAACTTTCCCGTGTGAATTTATTTATTTATTTTATTTTATTTTTAACAACTATCTGTCTTATAAAAACTTTAATGCCTAAGTTGCTGCTCAAACACGATGCCTTAAACACAACAACGACAGCAGGATACACGAACACCGACTACAAAAGTCGTTGGCTACAATCGTCGCCTCGTAGTTAGCTACTTATGGTGTTTTCTTTTCTACAAAAATATACTACATTTCCATGTAAAAAAGTAATTTCGTGTTCGTTTCTTAAAACTGTTTTGCTCTATAAAAGGGTAGTGTGTTTGATTAAAAAAATATCTCCCTCAATAATGGTGAAAGGCGTTGCACTTTATGCCCCATACAAATCGACAGTGTTGGTAGTTCCCTGAAAAGTAATTGACTTTTGTTTATTAATAGTGTTACCAGAAGAATTTGGAAAGAAATCGCCTAGAGTTCCAAAGTAAAAAGTTACATTTTAGAAGTTAATATCTTTACTGTTTTATATAACAACTATGAGGAAACATTACATTAAGTGATATTAAATCTTACAGGATTTGGAGTTTTGAAATTGCGCTCAAAAAAGTCTTTATATAAAAAAATCGATAAAGCTTCGGGTCGATAAACTGGTAGTCTGGCAACCAATTTTTACTGTTTGTATAGTTTATGAGACGAAACAAAAGAAAATTTTTAACAATTCTAAAGCGTTTAATGAAAGTTAAAAATATTAATATTGCCGCATCAATTATATGTGCAGAAATGGCAATTAGTCAATTGCTAGATTCATCCTCCTCTTCTGATGAGGATGAAATTTTAAATTTATTGACATTTCTCCGCGTTCTTGTGTTTCGTTCTAGTGAAATAACAATTCTCTTCTTCTGCCGCTTTCATATGTTTAATACTTTTAAACAGTGTTATTCCAATAAAATATATTTAAAGACAAGAAATCATTTCATTAGCATGGAGATATAGTTTGTTATATCTTTTTATATAATAAAACGATATATTTTCAAGTTTACAACAATTGAATTTATTTATATTGTACTGGCAACACTGCATCTACTCATTGTCGCTCACCAAAATAGAAATTAATTTAATTTGGCTACAACTACAAAAACAGCGTGGACAACAACCAGTAGCCGTGTTGCTGGAAGTAGTAACAATAATCATACGCGTATATGCACATGGATTCTATATTTGACAAGTTGTAGTCTGTAGCCTGCTGTCATTATTGTGTTTCATGCTTTAACACTTGCCCTAATTAAAATAATTTAGAAGGCCCTCTGAGAATGCAAACCCAACAAACAATTTGTAGCACTTTTTCATTGGCAGATTGAAAATAAATTTAATCTTTCAGCAGCTTTAAACATCAGCCTAAGTCTTCAACAATGGGAAAAAGAAAAAATTAAAAAAATTCAATGCTTGTAAAGAACGTAAAAAGCCGCCACAACATGTTAGAGGAAATTTATTTTCAAAAAAAAAGGTGAAGAAAAAGTTCTATAAAAAGAAATAGCACACGAGTAGATACAACACACTTTGAGTGTAAGTAATTGCTGTCTTATAAACCAATTATTGTTCTGTTTTTTTCCCCCAACTTAAGAATCCAACGCGTTGCAAGAAACTGCTGAAAGAGTTCAGTCAAACCGAAAACAAAAGACTTGAACAACAAACTTCATTATCGGCTACAATCAAATTCTTTTTTTTTTTCTTTCTACTCGAACTCAAATTCAAACTCGTACAAACTTCAGTTATTCATTCGTTTTAACTTCTATACGAAAAAAAAATATTAAAAAAAATTGGGTCAATTTAAAGTACCTTAATTTTTCTTACAGATTTATCATTTTCTAACGTCATGACGTTTTATTAGCAAAACTTTGGTAAAAACAGACGCACACACACACACTAAAACCGTATTGATGTCAAAACAATTTACATAAAATTTCTGATTAAGCGATACTAAATTAGCCAGGCCAGCTACAATTCTTGTACTTTGAAATTGAAATTGAAATGGAAACAAAATTGGTTTCTTTTATGGCCACAAAAAAACTCTTCTTGAACTGGTTCAACATAATTTCAATCAATTGTAGCAGTCTTAATTTAAAGAAATGTTCAGTCAAAACTAAGAACAATAAGTATTTTGTTATTTGAAGTTAAACACTATTAAATAAATTATTTTATTGAGAAAGAATTTTCAAGCAGCATCTGAAAATAACTTTAAATAAAAAATTATATGCTTTGAAAATATTCTCAAAAAATATTTTAAAAATTACACTATTTGCAAATAAACGGAAAGTGATGAATTTATAAAAATTAAAATGGATTTTTAGTAAAAAAAAAAAAAGACTGTCACGTTAGTAGCGTCTTCCTTTGGGGAAAACACGTAACATATTTTCAAATCTTTTGTAAGAAGTGGCTTTGGAACAGATATCATATTTGGGAAGGGATTTTGGATTAATTTCCAATAAAATCTTTATTTTGAAATAACAGAGTGCTGCCGTTTTCTATTAAAAAGTGAAAATACCGACTTTTTAAAAATATTTTTAGAAATTTAAATACGTTTGTTTCATTAAAAAAAGCATAAAAAAATTTGTTTATTTTAACAAATCTGACGATTAATTCGATATTAAATCCGTTAATTTTAATTTTAGTGAAAAAAATTCCCTGGTTTTCAATTCACCAGCGATTCAAACCGAAAAAATCGTTCATATATCAAAATGGTTTAAGAAACATGGAACTATTAAATTTAAACTAAATTGAGTCTTTAAACAGCGAAGCACAACAGCTGTTTTTGAAGGCCGCTAGACTTTTATCGTCATTACTCGTGGATATTTATATTTATTACCACTTTCTATTAAATAAATTTACAATACCAACAAATAGTGCGATATGAATCACTTACAATTAAAAAAGGCTATGACCGGTGCTACCCCAATAGAAGGCCAAAAACGTGCAATTGTAGTTAAGAAAATTCAAATCAAAAAATTTAGCCTGCAGAAGCAGAGAACAAAAAATTCACAAAAATAGCATACAAAGAAAAATAATGAAACGGCAACACAGAGACTTAATAAAAGGGTGTCACCAGCGGTTTAAAGCGTAAAATTTTTTATAAAAAATTCGTACAAATAAAAACTCTTTTCACGTTCAACAGACCCATCTGACAAGTGGTACCAAATAAAAATAAAGATGAGTACTGATAATAAAAGTGTAGCGGCTTTCGAAAACAGCCGTTATGCTCTGCTGTGTAAGTTGAATAAATAAAATTGATATTAATTTCCCCTTCGATTTTGAAATACTTAATATGTCTTTCTGAAATAACATACTTTTCGAACAATTAGCCTATCAAATTTTTAATTTGATAAAGTCAGTTAATATTTTATATTGTATTCAGTTTAAAAATTATCTCTTTTAAACAAAAGAAAACAGCCTAAAACAGAATACAAAAAAATTAATAATTATATTCCGAGGAATAATTGAAAAATCAACAAATAATCGGTAAAGTTGAGCTTTTTAATAAAACTCGACGGTCTCTACCTCCCCAGGTAGTGCATTTAGTATAATTTTTTATTTTTATTTTGAATTTAAGAAATAATTCTTATATGCGATTCTAGAATAAATTAAAAATTATTTCTAAACTCGCGGATTTGAACTTGAGCCTAAATAATCACCCCTGTCGCTAATATTATGAGATTGAGTTGTATGGGAGCAAACGTTAAATCCCATTCCCAGCAAACCGGTATCGTGAATATTTTGGGACTAAACGTCCTATTGTGAATTATTTGGGACTAAAATTCTCTGTTGCAATTAAAAACTTTTATAAAAAATACAACAAAACAGATTTTATGTAAAAATAAAAATTATAGATTTTGTGTGAAAATAAATAAAACACATTTTGTGTAAAAATAAAAAAAATACAGTTTTTGTATAAAAATTAAAATATCCCATTTTAATGAAATGAATAGCATTATCTGCGTTATTTTTGGTGCCAAAAAGGGAGACACAAAAAGTACTATTTAAAAACTCTAAAATTATTGCAGATTAAATAAAAATGGTTGCCGATACCTGCTAAAATGTATTGGGAGGAAAATTCCATTTAAATAAAAATATAATTCTACCGTAAAAACAAACCAAACATTTTCCCTTCTTTCCCAGATGCAATTATTGTGAATTTATTTAAGTAAAATAATTCCAGGGAACAAATATCGGCGATGCCATATTTCTTGTTTGTGAATTCCCTCCTAAAAACTTTGTCTTGGAGACTTTTCATGGGAAGAATTGCGATAGGGGTGAATAATTCTTAGCTTTAGAATAAATCTGGAAATGTTCTAATAATTACTTGGGTGGCAATTGCGTAAATCACTTCGCGTTGGTGACATTTATGAGGACAAAAATAAATTGTATAAAAATTGAGTCTTTTGGTTTTCATACAAATTTTAAACATATTGAAAGACAAAATGATGCATAAATTTCATTGAATTGAAATAGAAAATATATAGTGAAAATAGATTTGACAAAATTGGTACAATTGTACACGTTTCAGTACCCTGCAAACACGGACGGCTAATTTAATTAAATAACTTTTTAGTGATAATTGTAATAGAATTTTGGTTCATTTCAAAGCTACAACAGCTTTTGAATAAACGTGAGAAACATTTTCCCATAAACTTCATGGCTGCTGCTACTGATTGGAAAATAAATCAGGCCATACTGTCCCAAGTAAAAACAATTGTTTGATAAAGTATTTAGTTTTATTCTTTGTAGCAACAAATTTATGTGTTTCAGACTCCCACCCATTTATTTAGACTTTCAAAAATCGCACAACAACTAAGTGATTTGTTTTATTTAATTCTGTGTTACACACACAAACACACATATTGAGAGGTGTGGCAGTTGCTTTCAAAATCCTCCGTACCGACTCTTGAACTAAAACTCACGTATTGTGGTCCGACTTGTTATATCTCGCCAAGTTAATCTATTTTGGTTTGTCTTTTTTTTTTTTTTCTTTGCACAAACAGTGACTAAATAAATGTTGGTCATTTTTTCGGTTACAGCTTTGCAAGACAACAACTACAAAAACATGCATGCATTGTTATTGTTTGTGTCAAATGATAAATTGCAAAAAATTTTTAAATAAAAATTATAATAATGCAACAAGAAATATACAATGAAAAAAGCCAACAACATCGTGTTGGGTATTATTTAACGTTATAACAATAAACGGAACTGAAGCAAAAAAAAAGAAGAAGAAAAAAAAAGCAAACGAACTAAAACAAAAACAAAAGCAACTGCTCAAACAATTTTAACCAGTTTTTGGTGTAACTAAAATCTAAAGATATTTTACTTTTTAAAATTAAGCCCACTTTTGCTTTATTTTGTGTTTGTAAGAAGAGAGAAGAAAACGTTTGTTCAAACTACAGAAAATAAACAGAAATTAAACACGAAAAACGTGAACGGTTGGAACAAAATGGACTTTTGATTTAATTTAGTTTTAATTTTGTGCACATAAATTAAAGTTAAAAATAAAAACCCAAGAACTCTTTAACTGAAGGCTTCAGCAGAACGTGTTTCTTTTTAAAAGGCGATTTTCGGCTTAACGTTAAATAATAAAGCGTGATTATTGAGAGGGCATAGTTTTAAATGATGTTTTATAATCGCTACGCGTCACTCAAAATCGAAGCAAAAGAATGTGAACACAGTGGAAACTCCCACAAGTGGACAGCCAACATAAAGAAAGTTTTTCCTTCGGCTGAGAATTGTTTTTTCTGTTAGGAGAAGATGTGCGGTAACAACAATAAAATGGTGTTTAAATACTTAAGGCTTAATGCACAAAAAATAGAAGCAAAGAAATGCAACAAGCAAAGCACGTGGCGTTTTCTTTTCCAGAAAACGTGTAACATTTTTCCACCTACCTTTTGAGACGCTGCAGTTGAACGCTATTTTAAACAAAAATTCATTTTCACAAAATTTAGTACATAAATTTCTAATACATTAACTCCTTGCAAAAGGCATAATATGGCACTTTTTCATTGAAAAGTGCAAAAAATGTTGCACTATTTTGTGGAAAAGAGAACAACAATATATTTTAGAAACTAAACGGAGGCAATATTTGAATAGATAAAAAAAAATACTTTTCAATAGAGTATTAATAACATGGCCCGATACTTTTTATACACTTTAGGAATACTCGCACAAAATAAATAGAAATTATATCAAAATTTGGCATTTTTATAGCCACTTATTGGGACTATTTATTCGATTTGTTTTAGACTTGTAAAATTTCTTCTGTTTATCACCTAAGAAAGACATTAAAATAAAGAGAAATTTTTTTTTAATAAATTTCTAATACATTAACTACTTGTTGATGACATAATTTTGCACTTTTTTATTGAAAAGTGCAAAAAATGTTGCACTATTTTGTGGAAAAGAGAACAACAATATATTTTAGAAGCTCAACTGAGGCAATATTTTAATAGATTAAAAATACTCGTAATTTGCAGAGTATTAATAACACGGTTTGATAATTTTATTACACTGTACGAATATTCGCACAAAACAAATAGAAATCATAATAAAGTTTCGCACTTTTATAGTTGCTATAATTGGAGTATTTATTCGATTTACTTTAGAGCTATAAAAATTTTTATACTCATCAACTAAAAAAGACATTAAAATAAAGAGAAATATGTTTGAGGTAAATTTCTAATACATTAACTACTTGTTAATGACATAATGTTGCACTTTTTCATTGAAAAGTGCAAAAAATGTTGCACTATTTTCAAGATAGGAAAACAACAATTTATTTTGAAAAATAACTGAGGCAATGAGGCAATATCTGAATAGATAAAAATACTTTTAATTGCAATTGAATAAATACAATTGAATATTCGTGCAAAGCAAATAGAAATCATATTAAAATGTCGCACTTTTTTATGTACTCGATTTACTTTAAACATGTAAAATTTCAGGTGCTCATCACTTAACAAAGACATCAAAATAAACAGAAATATTTTATTGTCTTAAATGTTTATTTATACAGAATTGTGATTCGTTTTTTTTTTTTCAACGTGGGGCATTAAACAATAACCTCAACAAAAATGACCTTCAATTCAACTAAATAAAAATATAAAATAAAATAACTATAAAACGCAAAATGCAAACGTAGAAAAAAATGTGTGTGAGATGCTTAAGAGATACGCCAAGTAAGAAGACGTGCTTGTAGGCAAATATGCGCGGGTTTGTTTTGAAAAATAATTACGCTGAAGGTGTCATGAAGATGAGCTTAAGAAGCGACTCTGAAACGATGTTACGAGTGTTCGTTCTATGAATATGTTTAGGTTTTGCAGTGGCCCATAAAACATGAGACATATTTAAGTATTTTTATGTGGTTGCAAATTTTTATTATGCAAAAAGAATAAATTTAATATTTATTTGCGTTTTTTATGGCAGAAACTTAAAAAGAGGTGTTTCAAGCACGGAGTCAAGAACTCTTTAGTAAAATAACTAGAGGAACTGAAGAGCTATAAAAATACTGAATTGTAAATATTTTAACAAGTTTGGAGGGAAGAAATATCAATAAAAATTTTCTTTAATTTATCTCAAACGATAAAAAAAATACATCAGCATCCTTATGACACGTTCCACGTACGAATAAATGAAAAATTGCACAAAATCCTTCACTTCATTCAGATTGAAAAGAAAGAAAATTTTTTTATTCCGATTTTAATTCTAGAGTATATATCGTCACCTAAAACCCAAAATGTCATAACTAACAAAAAAAAATAATTCTAAATAGAATTTTTGGTGGAATGTGATGTAAAATAACAAACATTTATTATTAAAAAGCAAATCTATTTTGCATTTTTTTGTTGTAAAATGCGGGGTGGGGGATTTTAGGTCTTAATATATTCTCTATATCATCAAAATGAAAGCGAATAGTTCAAAATATATTTTGGAGTTACTGGACCGCATACACAAGGGAGCCAAGAAACTCATCGGTGGCAGTATAAAAGCCAACTCTATTGATCCACTGGAGCAGCGACGCAACGTGGGGTCTAATTCTCTGTTTTACCGATACCACAACGGAATGAATGTTCGAGTGATTTTAAGAAACTTGTGCCCCGGAAATCAGTTGTTTTTGCAAAAAATTAAATTGTTATTGTTAAATATGTGTTGTAAATTAAATTACCAAGTTAAAATTTAATTAACAGGCTTAAGTTGTTAAATTTAATTGCATAGGGTACAGCAGAGCAGAACAGCTGTTTTCGAAAGCCACCACACTTTCATCATCAGTACTCGTGTATTTTTATTCGTTACCATTCGTCAGGTGGCTGAGTTGAATGTGATAACAGTTTCTATTTGTACCAATTTCATTGTGAAAAAGAATACGAGAAGTGCATTAAACAGCTGTTCTGCTCTGCTGTCTAAGTTGAATATTTAAAAGCTGATTTTGACCCTTCTTTCCCTTGTGCTTTTTAATATTTATCTTTAAAAAAACTCATTTCTGTGAATGCTTAATAAAATTTATTTAAAATTATATTTTGCTTTTCACATTTCTAATAATATTCCGTTTAATATTTTTAATTATAAAATACTTTTACAAATCTGACAAGAAACTTATTTGGTTGGCCATTTTATTTTGCCTTAACATTCTTTATTAGCATGAAACAAGCCAAGAAGTTGAAGAGTACTTATAAAAAGAAACTCATTAGAAATCAAATAAAACATGCGACGTGACCAAAAACGGAAATCCGTGTAATAAATTATATACGAAACGTCCACTAACAATATGGACAGTTTCTGCTTCAGACTTTTGAGAACAATAATAAAGTGAAATTAAAAATAATCATGAACATGTTTGAATTAAAAGCGATTGTTATTTTCTTATTTCTCTTCCTTCTTTTCTTTCCGTAGATGCGAGTAGCAACCGCTAAATTACCAGCATAAAATGAAATTGTAATTAATCATTGTTCGCTTTACATACGCCCTGAATAAGAAAACTATTTTAGAAAATTGTTTGATTTTGTGCGAACTACAATTTAAGAAATAATTTCATGAGATTTTGAACTCATTCAATAGACAAGAAAATGATTTCAACTTTCAAAAGACTAACGCGAACCAGGAACCATTTGCGAAGAGTTCAGATTTAAAATAATCGACTGTTAAATATCTACCATTTGTTTTGAATAATATGAATTATTTTTTTAATCATCATTTTTAAAACTTCATAGTTTGTGTTCTTGTTTACTGCGGCCATTCATATCAACTTTCACACTCGCCCCTTTTCAGTTGTACAATTTTCTTTTTTCATTATTTATAAACTCAAACATGTTTAACCATCGAATTATTTTTCCCACTCTGAAAAAAGAAAAATTGTCTGCACCTTTTTCAGTATTTTGTTCTAATTGTCTTAACCAATTAACTGCCCTGCATCTAAACGGGTAGAGCCAGAGCCCACAAGTACTCGTATATCATGTTGAGCGCCGCAATTTTTTATTTCTTTTCTTTTCTTTTCTTTTCTTTTTTTTTTTGGGTTTTTTATTTGACATCAATCTTTTCTTTAACGATCATTTTCCGTTAAACCCGCTGTTTGGCTTATGATTAATGAGAATGGGAAACAAAAACGCTGCTTTTCTTCTTGAAGTGTTAAATGGTAACATTTTGATTCGCATAGATAATAATTATTTAATGAAACGTTTGGCTTAATTCGTATAAAATGCTTATTTGCTATCAGCTTTATTTACCAGCTAACAAAATGTTGTTAACGAAATTCTGTAAACGCGTTGTTAAGCATTGAAAACGATAAAATGAAAATGTTTTGAATTTCAAATTGATAACAATATCGCATTGAATTATAAAATTGATGTTTTCAGTTGTCTGCCAACATAAAGAAATAAAATCTAAAATCCAAAAATTCGTTGTAAATTTGTGACATCATCATGGCTTGACTTGATGGCAGATTTTTATTTGCATTTTTATAAAAAATAATTTACAAATAAATTCGCAAAATATCGTTGCACGGATGCCGACGAGGTTGTTAATCCGTATTTTTATCCGTTTCTTGGACTGACTGTACACAACTATCAGTGATCGGACTACACTTTAAAAAATAATTGCCCACGGGACTTAATGTTGATTGACGTACAGCTGCTTTGCGACTGAGATCGGAGATATTTAGGAAATTCTGGCATAAAATTATTTTACGTACAAAAATTGTTGGGTGTCTGAAATAAATTGTTTCCGTACAGCCACCCCCCCCCCTCCTTCCCCTCACCCCTTTTTTATGAAATTTAAAATTAATTTCAAGTTAATTTAATTAAAAATTTTTAATACCCAATTTTCTTGAAATAAATTTCCCATATATTATGTTTTTTTTATAAATATGTTGGTCCGTATTTAAAAGTTTTAAGTTCTTTTTTAGCAAAAGATTTTCAATTATTTTTATTGAAGAGATTTTTAAAACGTTACACGATTTGCTGGTTACGTTAAGGACAGTTCAGAGCTACGCTGTTTGCAGTGCTCCATGAAGGCGCTTTTCTCACTTTTCACCATCCAGTGTCCCGTTTCTGTAAATCACCAGAGAAGTCTTAATATATATACTTTTTTAATCTATTTTTGGGATATTTCATACGATAATCAAAATATTATTCTGTGAATTGTCTTTTAAAAAATTGCAACTCAAGCCGTCTTATTATTAATTTTTATTTCATGTAAACACTTCTCTCAAATTATAGAGCAGCATGATGGGGATCATCGTAGGACTTTTTGGGATATACGCAATCGAATCATGTGTTATTTTTCTTATTTCTTCGTTAACGTTCTGTTTATGGGTAGTCTTAATTGGATGTGATTCTGAAAATATTGTAAAATTAAGAGAAAATAGTTGGAGGCATTTGTTGATAGATTAAACTATCGCTACCCGTTTAACTGATCGCTTAATTTAAAACTGGCTAAAGTAGTTCAGCGGCTTTGAATAGTTTGAACGGCGCGGGGCCAGTGAGTAGGACCACTTTTGGAAATAATTTTGAAATTAATCGATTTTTAAATGTGTAGAATGGCAAGTTACGTTATATTTTTCGTTGCTGTTTCAACTAAAAGAATTTTGGAAACAAAAACATTTCGGCTAGTGTACACGTATAGGGTGTTTTTATAGAGTGATACAACTTTGAGTTGGCATCACTGCTTTACTTGACCATCCATTTAACAGCTGATAGTTGCTTTTTGTTAAGGTTGCTTTGGCATTTTATTATGGATCGACTTACACCAGAATAACGAGTGCAAATTGTGGAAATTTTTAATCAAAATAATGGTTCTGTTCGTCAAACTTATCGTGCACTTCGTCCATTCAAAATTTTATTTTCCGTTGAAGCCCATTTTTTGTTGAATTGATACGTAAATAAACAGAATTGTCGCATTTGGAGTCAGGAGAATCCACAAGCTTTTGTCGAAACACCATCACATCCACAGAAAATTACTGTTTGGTGCGCTTTATGGGCTGGCGGAGTCAATAACCCACATGTCTTCAAAAACGATGATGGTCAGAATGTTACTCCTTGTGAAAATTGGTGTTCCATATTGCACCTTGTACGCGCCAACTGTGGCGGCCACATGGCCGAAATCATATTTAAACATCAATATCATAAAATTTTCTATCCAATAAAGACCGTCTTGTTGATATCAAAAATATATTACCATGTTTTATTATGATTAAAACTTGTATCACTCTATAAAAAACACCCTATATTTTGTTTTAATTTGTTGACGGTTTTGAATTAAAAAGAGTAAAACTGGTGCGAAATCAATCAATAATAACTGAATGAATTGCCTGCACACTGGGGCCATTCTGCTGACCGTAAAATAAACTTCAGGAACAGATTTATGTGATTTTTATTCATTATTTTCTTAACTTCCCGTTAGGAAAATTGAAAATTTTCAAAAAACGATAAATATTTGCTTCTACAACATTAAAAAAAAATTGAGTTCTCATCAGATCTACGCGTTTTGGGATCCTAGAAGGCTTCCCCGACTAATTCTATATAACTGCATGTGTGTTAGCCTCGCTTATAACTTTTAAATGAATTAAACCAAATTAGTGGCTTTCTCAAGAGTATTCCTGAACTTAAATCGGTTAATCCGCTTGTGAGATATCATGAAGGAAAGAATTATTCTTGTTTAATTCCGAAATTATATATCTGATCATTCATAATAATCGTTTGTCACCTGGGAATCGGTTGATTTGAAAAATAAAACAAATTTGTTTTAGGACGAAGAGCTCAAAAGCATAGAATAGCACAAAAATCAGGCAACGATAACTTTGCGATATGAGTTATCGAGTTATAGGGATGGCCCTGTAGGGTCATTCGTTTTCCATATTTTTTGGAAGTAAATTTCCATAATTTAGAAATTTTATTGCGGCGAATCATGATAAATTGCCAATCCCTACTGGATATAAAGCGCCAAATCTTAGTTATCGATAACGATAACTCTTGTGCAACTAAAAAAATCGTCGATTTCTTATAATTTATTCAAAATGTATTTAAATTCTAAAATCACAGTTCAAGATGAAGATTAAAAAAAAAACAACGATTCATATTTAATTACAATCGAAGCAAAAATTTCTATTTTATTGCACCGAAATTTTATGAAAAAACTAAATAAAATTTCCATACAGTATTGAAACTTTTTTGTTTGTTTATGTGAGAGATTAATTTTATTTTATAAAAACGGCTTATTTGTTATAAAAAAAATAATAAAAACAATTTGAAATATTTCATGATTTCGATTTTTGCAGTCTTTCTTTGATTTCTGTTTTTTCAATTCCATTTCTATGAAAAATTAATGCTTTTTCAGTTATAAAAAAAAATACTACAAATTGTTTATTTAATAAATGGCACAGCCGTCACTCACACCGACTTCCTTTTAGTGGGGTGTCTAGTGTTGGAACATGTTACCAAATTCGTAGCTGCTCTCTGCCACTTATGATTTTAATGACGGCGGTGATGCATCTTTTGTGTTGACGTCTTTGTCAAGTCTTTTTTTTTTCTTTTTGCCTGATTGGATTTAAAACTGAAGACGAAAACTTCGAAAGAAAAAAACTAGTTGTATATGGCGTTGGTTATGGCCATCTTTTTCTTGTTAATGTGTCTGAATGCTTTTTCGATTTGCGTAAGTTTGTTTTGGCATTTCGATTTGAACCTGTTTCTCAAGGTTAAAATCGTTTTTAACACACATAAAAATGATTATTTTATATCATAAAATATCAGCATGAGTGTATATGAAACGAAGGTAGTCGTGTAAAGATTGGCTTTGCAAGAGAAAGACTTGCAAGGAGCTGAATTGGCAATGACAAGCACATTTTGTTGTTGCAAATAAAAAGTAAAAAGAAATAAAATTATTACATCATTGCAAAAGTGTGTTTGGGACTGGATTTGTGCACTCTTTGCGGCTTCCAAATGTTGATTTCATTGTCACTTTTCTTTAAGATTAAAAGAAGAGAAAAATCAATTATTTTGCAGAGCGGAGTACAAGGAAATTAATTTTCTGACTTAAAACTTAACATGAAGACATTTTGTTCGCTTCCTAAGACTTCCTAACTCTTTCCGAAATGTGGAAATCTAAACGAAAGTTTTAATGAAAATAAATGCGTTTTGAAATGTTGAATTTTTTTCAAAAAGTGTATGCCAAAACTTTAATCGCCTTGTCCGAAAAATTACTTAAAGCGGCCCATATATCCTGCATCCGATTGAGTGTTTAATTGTTCCACAAATAAATTGCAAATATATGAAACAAAAAATATATCTGTGGAAAGTACACTTAAAAAAATAAATTGTAGAAAATTTACTTTTTTACAAATTTCATTTAAAAAGGGTCTAAAAAGTACCCCCAAAAACTCTTTCAAAAAATGCTCCCTATCGTGAAGTTAAAACTAAAACTTTTAAAAACCGCAAATATAAAAATATAAAAATTTTTTTATTTAAAAAGCTGTTTTTTAAGTACAATTTCCAAAAAAAAACTTCTTTTAAGAAAGTTTCCTGCCGAGTAGTACCTTTTAACAAAAAATAAAATTTCAAAATCTGCCTTGAAAAATAACTTGAAAGTAAATTTTTGATAGCAGCAAGTAATTAAAAAAGTAGGAAAATAATATTCCTTGCAAAATGTCTTGCACAGAAAGAAAAGCTGTATTCAAAAATGTATTTTTATAAAAGTACTCTTAAAACAGGAAATCCTTAAAAAAGTACCAGGAAAAAAAGTAACACGCTGGAAAGTGACTCCGAGAAAAGGATACTTAAAACAGATAACCTTGTGCGAGAAAAGTACTTTTAAAAAAAGTACTTATACAAAAAGTACTTTCACAAAAACACTTTTACAAAAAGTACTCTTACAAAACGTACTTTAACAAAAAGTACTTATACAAAAAGTACTCTTACAAAAAGTACTTACACAAAAAGTAAAAGTGTATTTTATAAAAGTACCCTTAAATCAGGAAACCCTTAAGGAAAACAATAACACGCTGGAAAAAGTAGTGGCTTTGAAAACAAGGACACTTAAAACAGATAACCGTGTGAGAGAAAAGTACTTTTACAAAAAGTACTTATACAAAAAGTACTTTTACAAAAAGTATTTAACGAAAAAGTATTTAACGAAAAAGTACTTATACAAAAAGTGTTTTCACAAAAAGTACTTTTACAAAAAGTAAAAGTGTATTTAATAAAAGTACCCTTAAATCAGGAAATCCTTAAAAAAGGGCCAGGAAAAAAATAACACTTTGCAAAGTGACTTTGAGAAAAGGACAACTTTTTTACAAAAAGTACTCTTACAAAAACTACTTTTACAAAAAGTACTGTTACAAAAAGTACTTATACAAAAAGTTTTTTCACAAAAAAGTACTTTTACAAAAAGTGCTTTTATAGAAAGCACTTTTACAAAAATTACTCCTACAAAATGTACTTTTACCAAAATTACTTCAAAAAAATTACCTCTGCAAAAAAGTAGTATTAAAAAGAGTACCGTTCGTATCTTTCGCGGTTGCTTTGTCGGCCGCAAAAACTTAATAAAATTTTGCCACCACAAAAACATTCAAATAGAAAATAGAAAAAAAATAGGTGTTTGTTAATTAGCAACGCTCTTGTGTGTACGCGTGTGTATGTCAAACGTGACATAATTTCCAATATAATTTTAAAAAAAGTTATACAATTTTTGTTATTTATTCAATTGTATTTGTTTTTGGTTTTAATTGATGCAGTGACATGTTTTGTTGTTTACTGACTCATTTTCACTTGGCCAGTGGCTTTTTGTTTGAATTCAATTTTTTTTTGCCGTGCTTCGAGTGATCTAATAAATCTTTAATTACTGTGTGAAATTAGATTAAAGAGCTATTGATGATGACAATTTTAAGAAAGCAACACTTACCTCTTGGTTTGATATCGAACTTGATTAAAAAAGTGTGAGTTGGTGCAACAATTTTTACAACCCCAAGCAGCCCATCAAACAACAACTCCGCGGCTGAGATGAGGAATTCCGTTGATTTAGAATGTATTTTTATTTAATATTTTTATTTAGTTCGGCAAGAACATGTTGAAGAAATCAAAAAAAAATTTACAAATTATTTTCGTGTTAGTTTTGAAACACAAACTATTTACTTTCTAATCATGAACAGTCACTCAAAATAAATAAGATTTTTACGATCAATTTTTGTTAGTTTCACAAAGCGTAATAGCCCAGTTAAAAAACACTTCCCAAAAAAAGTCAATAAGTTTCTAAACTTCTAATTCGTGAGTAGTGCAAATCAGGGGGCAAATTACGGCATTCGATACGATTCGAAATTTTAAAATATTTCCATATAAACTCTATTGAAATATTTTGTAATATCGTTCGATAACGAGTCCTGTAATTTGCCCCCTGGATATTTTCTAATACTTTTTTCGATCAGTTGTCATTTCAAAAAGTTCTCTTTTTTGTTACTTTTTTAGTGAAGCCGAAGTTCATGTTCTAGATGTTAATTAAATCTGATTTTTTAATGTAATTTTTAATAATTTTTTTAAAGGAATTAGATAACGTGAAGGCTCGACAAACTCAATAGAAAATTTCGTGTCATTCGCCAGGATAAATTTTATATTTGAAATCAACTGCTGACTTCTGCCAAATAGCGCCCATTAATCAAATAATTATTGCTAATTTATATATCAATTTATTTGATATTAATTTTTCGCTAATAACTGTTAGTCCAATTACATCTTCATAAATCAAGATATTTCTTTTTTTATAAAAATGTCATACTTGCGAAAACTAGAAATAATTGATCACTTTGAATTTTTTAGTAAGATTCTGTTAAAAAAGAATCAGCACATAATTAAAATTAAAGAGTTTTGAAAACGTCAATTCCCCAAAATATGTACTAAAAATAATCCCTTTTAAAGAAGTACATTTAAAAAAAAAAAAGCTTTTTGAAAAAGTGTCTTTCTTAAATACAATCAATAAAGTAAATTAACCTTAAAAAGTAGTTTTTATTAAAATTAGTTTCACAATTTCTAAAAATATGCTTGGCAAAGCCTAATATTTGGTTCTTTTCTGGAAAATATGTAACTCCTTTTTTTACTTCGTTTCTAAAAAGTTATACTTTTTTGGAACTATGATACAAAAATTAATACCCGTTACTCAAATCTAATAAATTCACTACTTTTAAATAACAAATACTGGCATTTTGCATTAAAAAGTGTAAAAAATTTTGCATTTTTTTCCTAGAAAAGAACATAACATTAAAATTTCTACACTAATAACGTTTCTTTTTCTGCAAAACATGTAACATTTTTTCACTTTATTTCTAAAAAGTTACACTTTTTTGGAACTATGATACAAAAATTAATACCCGTTACTCAAATCTAATAAATTCACTACTTTCAAATAACAAATACTGGCATTTTGCATTAAAAAGTGTAAAAAATGTTGCATTTTTTCCTAGAAAAGAACACAGCATTAATACTTCTACACTAATAACGTTTCTTTTTCTGCAAAACATGTAACATTTTTTCACTTTATTTCTAAAAAGTTACACTTTTTTGGAACTATGATACAAAAATTAATACCCGTTACTCAAATCTAATAAATTCACTACTTTTAAATAACAAATACTGGCATTTTGCATTAAAAAGTGTAAAAAATGTTGCATTTTTTCCTAGAAAAGAACACAGCATTAATACTTCTACACTAATAACGTTTCTTTTTCTGCAAAACATGTAACATTTTTTCACTTTGTTTCTAAAAAGTTACACTTTTTTGGAACTATGATACAAAAATTAATACCCGTTATTCAAATCTAATAAATTCACTACTTTTAAATAACAAATACTGGCATTTTGCATTAAAAAGTGTAAAAAATGTTGCATTTTTTCCTAGAAAAGAACACAGCATTAATACTTCTACACTAATAACGTTTCTTTTTCTGCAAAACATGTAACATTTTTTCACTTTGTTTCTAAAAAGTTACACTTTTTTGGAACTATGATACAAAAATTAATACCCGTTATTCAAATCTAATAAATTCACTACTTTTAAATAACAAATACTGGCATTTTGCATTAAAAAGTGTAAAAAATGTTGCATTTTTTCCTAGAAAAGAACACAGCATTAATACTTCTACACTAATAACGTTTCTTTTTCTGCAAAACATGTAACATTTTTTCACTTTGTTTCTAAAAAGTTACACTTTTTTGGAACTATGATACAAAAATTAATACCCGTTATTCAAATCTAATAAATTCACTACTTTTAAATAACAAATACTGGCATTTTGCATTAAAAAGTGTAAAAAATGTTGCATTTTTGTCCTAGAAAAGAACATAACATTAAAATTTCTACACTAATAACGTTTTTTTTTCTGCAAAACATGTAACATTTTTTCACTTTGTTTCTAAAAAGTTACACTTTTTTGGAACTATGATACAAAAATTAATACCCGTTATTCAAATCTAATAAATTCACTACTTTTAAATAACAAATACTGGCATTTTGCATTAAAAAGTGTAAAAAATTTTGCATTTTTTCCTAGAAAAGAACACAGCATTAATACTTCTACACTAATAACGTTTCTTTTTCTGCAAAACATGTAACATTTTTTCACTTTGTTTCTAAAAAGTTACACTTTTTTGGAACTATGATACAAAAATTAATACCCGTTATTCAAATCTAATAAATTCACTACTTTTAAATAACAAATACTGGCATTTTGCATTAAAAAGTGTAAAAAATGTTGCATTTTTGTCCTAGAAAAGAACATAACATTAAAATTTCTACACTAATAACGTTTTTTTTTCTGCAAAACATGTAACATTTTTTCACTTTGTTTCTAAAAAGTTACACTTTTTTGGAACTATGAAACAAAGATTAATATTCATTATTCCTAGATTCAAATCTAATAAATTCACTACTTTCAAATAACAAATACTGGCATTTTGCAATAAAAAGTGTAAAAAATGTTGCATTTTTTCCTAGAAAAGAACACAGCATTAATACTTCTACACTAATAACGTTTCTTTTTCTGCAAAACATGTAACATTTTTTCACTTTGTTTCTAAAAAGTTACACTTTTTTGGAACTATGATACAAAAATTAATACCCGTTATTCAAGTCTAATGAATTCACTACTTTCAAATAACAAATACTGGCATTTTGCATCAAAAAGTGTAAAAAATGTTGCACTCTTTTTTAGAAAAGAACACAGCATTAATACTTCTACACTAATAACGTTTCTTTTTCTGCAAAATATATAACATTTTTTTCACCTCTTTCCTAAAAAGTTCCAGTTTGCGTGACAGAAATAATGTTTTCCTAAGAAATATTGCATTGATTTCTAATAAATTTCTCGGTTTCTGGTAAAAAATGCAGCACTCTTTTTTAGAAAAGAAGACAATATTAGATTATTTAAATATGCCTGTCCTTTTGACAAATTATGTTATTCAATTTCCTAATTACTTATTGAAAAACTAACTTGAGCCCGGTATAAAATGATTTTGGAAAATATGAGAATTGTACTGATCTTATATACGCAGAATTCGAGATATCAGTTGCTGATATTTTCGCCTGTTTCGAAATCATTTTATATTCAATACACAAGCTTGATTTAGTTGGGAAAATATTTTAGAAATTTAAAAAATTCACTATTTCTTTTCCCCAATTTTATGTTCTTATATTTTTTTATTATTTCTTTTCTAGAAAAGAATGCAACATTTTTTGCACTTTTTAATACAAAATGACTCCGTTCTGTTATTTAAAAGTGATTAATTTATTAGAGTTCAATCCAACATCACTTGCGAAAAATGATTTCTGTTTTAAGGCTCCTCTAAAGTGCTACTTTTTAGAAAAGAGTGAAAAAAAATGTTGCATATTTTTCAGAAAAGAAAACGCCTTTAGAAAAAATTGAAAAATAGATTCGGAAAGAATAAACGACTTATTTTTAAACATATAAAACTTTTTCATTAGAAAAATATTCATTAAAAACTTCATTTTTATATTGATTTTCATTTAAAAATTCTTTTTCGTTTTAATTTTATTTGTTATTGTTGTTGTTTTTCATTGAAATTTTATTGGCGCACTTTAACGCTTGCAGCTTAAGTCTTTTGTTTTATGTGCTGCTCTTTCGGGATGTGATTTTTTTTTATTTTTATTTCCTTTTTCTATCAAAATATTTTTTTATTTATATTTTTTAGTCGGTCTGAGATTTTAACGGTATTTCGTCGAAATCTTTGTATTTTCGAAATTTCTAACTCTGAAATTTTTTGCACAACTTGTATTTAAGTGATATCATTTTTTATTTATACTTCTGACGTTTTGCTCATTTTATCAATTTGTGTATGTGAGCGAGTGTGTGTGTGTTTATTTAAGATGTGGTTGCTATAAGTTTAGCTCCAGCGCAAGGTTAGTTTGGCTAATGTGCACAATAAAAGTCTCCATGAATGCAAAACTCTCACAAATACTTAGAAACCAGTATGAAATATAAACACTTTAAAAAAAAATCGCACACAAGCACATGGAACCTACGAATAATTTCCTGTTTTTTTTTTCTTTTTTCTTTTTTTTGCTTCAGGCCAACTAGCAAAACGAAGAGCAGTGGAAAAAACTCGCAGTAGGGTTTTTACACAAAATTAGCAACAACAAAAAACACAAAATTGGAATTTATAAAACTAAATTTTTTTCTCAAATCTCAAGTAATTCTTGTCATTATATTTTACCAACAAAACACACACCTTTCCAGTGGATTTGATTTATTGTAATTAGAATTTGGATCTTATTATTTGGTTGTTGTTTTTTATTTGTTTAAGAATATGATTTTTTTTCTAATTATAAATATTTCATTTTTCGTAAGACCCGCTTATAGTTCAACGTGAATGTTGTGCTCAACACACCAACCTGGCTCAGACTAAATGTTTGGCACGAGTAAGACAAGTTACAAAAGTCTTAACAAAACACATGTACAGAGATAAAGACGGTAACGTACACACTCACACGCAAGTAAGTTTTGTACAAACGAAAGAGTATTGAGATACGAAAAAGGCAGCCTTTTACACTCTTCGCTGATATTAACAAACAATTTATTGTTCTCTTTTTTTTTTAAGTTAAAAATTTTCTTATACTTTTAAGACTTGGCAATAGGCTGTGACGGTGTGAGTTTCTGGTAACCGGTCTTACCAAGTAATTTGCCAGGTCTACGGTGGCATTGAGGTGTGAGTTGAGTCAAATTAACGTTACATTTTCAAAAAGCTTTTCTTTAACTTCAATCAAATCATTTGACTGCTTTTACCGGTTCCATGTGCTTTGAAGTCTCATGACAATATCTGCAGCGTTAAGCGCAGAAAACTAGTTAGTGCCAGGCCTATTTCAGCATTCTGTTTCAATTGATTCTTATAAAACTGCTCACACATTAATTTTTATTCTTAATAACACTTTCAATGAAGAAAAGTTCTTGTCCTAAACCAGCATGACAAAATTCGCTGCACACGATCACAGAATTGTGGAGATACGATTTATAATTCATATTTTCTTGTAAAATATTAAAAATTGCTTAAGATGTTCACGACATTTTTTTTTATAAACGAAATTGAGGTTTTTTTTTGACAGAATATTTTCATTTCCATCCCATAGTTAAACGACTCTTGAACTCAAAACTGTTAAATATTTTATAATTTTATTCTGTTTGGAATTAATTCGCTTTTAGAGCGTTGCTGCAGCTGCTCACCTTTAATTGACAACAATTCCATAAACGTTTTCTGTTATAAATTGTAGCAACATTTGCTATAAATTTTTATAAAAAAAAGCTAATAAAAATGTGAATACATTTCTCAACAGAAGCAGAATATCTGACAATTTCCAACAAACTTTCATCATCATCAGAAGAGTTTTTGAATTATTTTTGAGTAAAGAAATTATTTTTTTATATTTATATTGCAAATACTTTGCTGTAAAGAAATTGCATTTCTTTAGAGTACCAGCTGATAAGTTCGACTGAAACTGAACTTGACTAACCTTTTTTCATCAGAAGAGTTTTTGAATTTTTTTTTATTCATGTTGCAAATACTTTGCTTTGCGACTGTAAAGAAATTGTATTTCTTTACAATACCAGCTGATATATATATACTAGTGTCCGACCGAATGTACATTTTCAGACCGAACACCGGTAAAGTTTTAAAAGTTCGGCAGAAACTGAACTTTTTCTTAAATTTATTTATTGACAACAATATAAATTTATTTTAAAGTTAATAAATTTGTAATAAAATTTATGCCCAAATAAAATTTAATTGCCTTTAATTTTTATTTTAGTACTGATTCTTTTTTCCCAAAGTCTTATTAATTTTCAAAGTGATCAATTGAGGGGTTTTAATAAGACTTTAGGGAAAAAGAATCAGCACGAAAATAAAAGTTAAAGAGGTTTAAATGACAATTCCCAAAATATGTACTAAAATTTAATTGGTTTTTCGTCATTTAACCTGCAGCAGATATTGATGTTCTTGTCATTCAAGAGAATCGGGAACGTAAACTGATCAGATATATAATTTCGGAGTTTTTAAAAAAATATCACTTTTTTCGAACAATTCCATTCACGATATCTCACCAACGGATTCACCAATTTAGACAGGGTTTACGGCGATCGACGTGGTTCAAAAGCTGACTAGTTTGTGGAATCGATTGGCGAAGCAATTAAAAAGTTATTTAAACAAACCACTCTGAAAATGTCAACACTCTAAATAAATTGTTTTTATATTAAAACAATTATTTAGTTGTTGTTGTTCTTTATTTCTCTTACAACTACAATTAGAGTCGGTAAGAAACCAACCAGTTGTAGAACAAAACGTAAGCAAATAAGAAAGGAAAAGTGATCAGTGACTTATTGTTGTGCTTCTCATTAAAGTGGAAGATTATAATAAAAATCTTTAGTTATTCTAAGAAATGTCGGGTAAAGGTTCCCTGATGATCTGCATTAGCCCCAGTGAAATGCGCATAGGAACTAGCTAAAACCCCTAAATTGATCACTTTGAATTTTTTAGTGAGATTTTGGAAAATAAGAATCAGCACATAATTAAAATTGAAGTGCCTTTTCCTAAGTGTTTTTTTGTGATATCTTAACGTCTAAAGATTCAAATCAGTTGGAATTCACAGGAAATCTAAGACCAGAAACGCTCTTCAGAACGTTAGTAGTTTCAGCTATTCAAAAATTATACGAGAGTTAGATACTTAAACGCACAAACTTGCACAAAGACGTAGTGCGAGGGAAATTTCCTAGGACTTCATAATGTGGAACTCCATTTTTTCGAAACGGTGGAAATTTTTAATTTTCCTCACGAGAAATTCAAAAATAAAACATTCCAGTGCTTCGGTTTTAATGATAAACTTAACTTCAACTTTACATCTCAACGGAATTGGAATACAACTTTCACATGTGAGGCGGTGCATTTTTCATCATGCATTCTGAAATCGGAGAAACGATTACAAGTCATATATATCTCGAATCAATAATAATTTTAATGGATATTATCGAACTAAGAATTAGTCTGCACGCAGTTTGCAAGTCGCAATATTTTAAATATTAAAAACGGTGTAATTGAATTAATAAAAACGGTCAGAAGAATTAATTAATCCCTGTGCGAACATCAAAATTTAACTGATACCCGTCCTTAATTGCACATCGAAAAAAAAAGAGTTGCTACACCGAGTGTGTTAAATCATCTCTCTCTAACGTTCGCACATTTCTTCGAATATTTCTATTTCTATCGAATTCTAAGTCGCTGCAATAACACACATGCAAATAAATGCAAGCTTCTTAAATAGTTTGACGTTGTTGTTGTTGTTGTTGCTGCATTCTATTTTATTATTCGAATCATCATCATCATCATCATTATCCTCACCATCATCTACATCAACAACATCATTGCGGTCCGGTTGTCATCGCAATGCCTTGTTGATTTCTGTAAGACCGTCTAGAGCAGCGACAATCAGGGATCTCATTACGGCCAACAAAGAAACACAGAAAATATAACGAAAGAATGAATGAATTTGATATGAAAATAACAATTACAAAATGCATGAGACAGCAACTGAGGCCTTTTTATTCTCTTCAATTTATCATCATTATCAGCAACAGCTGTTTTGTATCACTTAATAACTGACGATAGAAAATTTGGGGGCAATTTTTCAAAAATCGAATGAATGAAGTGAACAGAAGAGACATTCAACTATTTAATTATCTGTAGTAGCGGTCTATGGCACGGAGAAAAGTACAAATATTTGGACTACAATTTATCACCAAAATTTGTGGTGTTAACTAAACAATGAAAAAAAAACCTTTTCTCTTTTAATTAACTACGGAGTGTCTCATTTTTTTTATAAAAAATTTATTTTGTGATGGCTGTGATTTTTTTATTGGATTGTAAAGAAAACATGTTCTGATTAAGTGTGGAATAAAATATCTGTAGAATAGGCCCCGGGACCATTAATCTTTTTATGAAAATATCCATGACTTTCACAGAGATGTGACTGTATCTCATCGGATATCGAATTCGAGCTTAAAAATCGTTTCTGTTTTATTCGCTTAAACACGGGGGTTTCACAAAACCTAAAAGAATCACAAGGCGTTGCCCCTTTGACCTCAGAATATCTTGAGATAATTTTTTGTGGAATTCGTCGTAGCAATAAATCGATTATTTCATGCGCGATATAACAGTTGGTATCATCTTTCTGTAACGACTTGTCCAGTTGAGAATACAAGAATTCCTTGATCGCGCTCCTGCAATGAAATCCACCTACAGTCACTCCCACATTTCGGCCTCATCTTCAAAACAGCCGCCAAAAAACCCGGCGCCAAACAGTTGCTCATTGTTTATTAATTTGTTTCTTTTGGAATGTATGAGGTATTCTGAGATCCAAGTCCGACATTCAAAAAACTATTCAGATGGAAATGCGCTTCATCCGAGAAAACAACTTTTTTTTTTAATTGACATTAACTTTTACCCAGTGAACGAATTCCCCACGAATTGGTTTAATGGTTTGAGCTCCCGAATAACATTAATTTTGTACGCATGTTCTCTTATTAAATACACATATAAAATTTGCAAACGTTGTAGATTGCATTTTTTAACCAAAAAAATTATTAAATTTATTGGCTAAAAATCTGTTTAATTTAGAAAGGCATGTTAGATATTCCAAAGCACAAAGGAAACCCAACATCAATTTTCAAATAGTCAACTTACATAGCAGAGCAGCTGGTTTCAAAAGCCACTACACTTTTATTTTACTTGTATTTTGGTTTATTACCAAAATACAAGGGAGAGTTAAATGTGATAACAGTTTCTATTTTACCAGTTTTATTATGAAAAAAACATACGAGAATTATAAAAACAAAACGATGGTAACACACTTTTATTAAGTCCCTGTGCTGCCGTTTCATTATTTTTCTTCATGTCCTATTTTTCTGAATTTGTTGTTCCATTTTTCTTAAATCCAACTTGTTTGATTTGAATTTTCTTAAGCACAGTTGTAACTTCAAATATTTCCTTTAAAATGAGACTAATTTTTGTGTATGAAATGGTTTTTGAAATATTGAAAAAATAAACTGAACAAATTCGGCTTAATTGTAAAATTTGGACTTTGACATAACTTTGGCAAAAACAATGTTAATATTGTTAATTGAGCGAAAGAGAGCCCCGAAATCCGAAAGGATCTCTTTTTCGATTTGACATTGAATTGCCCTTCCGATATATATATGGTTTATTAGCACATCGGCGAGTTCGTTGAATGAATTTTTCATTGTAGAATATGCGTGATGCAGATTAATTTCGTGACATTAACCCATTTTGTACCACGTCGCATGTATGTGTCAATATGTTATAGTATTTTCATACTGAAAGCTTAAACCTGGTCTTAACATTAAAACCATAAACTTGTGATTTTGCGTTGACACTGCACGTGTAATAAATTCAGTTTTTAACACACAGACTGTCCAATAAATTTGATCATAATAAATAAAGTCTCTCATAGAGTAGTACAGTACAACTGTACTGCAGCTCCTTGTGTTAGTGTAAAATACAAAGACATTTTTCAATGAACTCTACAATATAAATAAATTAATATTTGAAATTCTGAAAATACTTATACAAAACGAATAAAAGCTTCGAAATCACATAAGTAATTTCATTAGAATTCTAAAAGAAAAAATGCAGTTTGTATTATCATATGTTTTCAATACATAACTTGGCAGCACTAAACTTAACACCGCTAAAGCAGACAAAAACAAGGTTGCATTTCATCAAATCCACATCAAACAAATGGTTTCAAGTTGGTTTTAAGGAATTTATTTTTCATGGTAAAACCAGTTTTTAACACTTGGCTTTAACGTTAAAATTAGAATTTATTAAAACCCTGTCAGTTTGGCAACACTATTAATAAAACTGTTCTATCTAATCAGTAATCAATGCAATTTCCATGCGTTAATACTGGCTCTGTCCAAGCTAATGATCCCTAGTAGCCACAACCACTATTTGCCTCTGACTCCAATCACATAATTAGCTACAGCGATGCTCGGGGTACAGTGACCTTTTTTAACTTCCCGCTAGCAAAATTTTAAACTTTCAAAATTCGGTAAGTTATTGGCCGGGTGTTTTCTAGAAAATAAAAAAAAATAAAAAACATTCTTAATTTGAGAGCGATTGCAAATGAAGTGGGCAGAGAAAATTTTATTACGAATAATAATTTTTAGAACTACAAAAATGTATCAAAGCGAAATTCCAAATCATAGCCGATGTTGCAAGTTGTCGTCCGATCGAATAACTTATATTAAAAATAAAAATTTAATTAAAAAATCGTTTTTGTTTCAAATACTGATTATAACACAATTTCTTTTAACTTAAATTTAAAAAAAAATCAGGTAGTTATTGGTTTTATTCCGTTTTGAAAAAATCGAGTTCTCATAAGATCTCCACGTTTTGAGGTCCTAGGAAACTTCCCCGACTAATTCTGAGAGCCTGTCACGGAACGGAATTAAAGCAAACCAGTAGCGTTTTGAACAGCGTTCCTTAACTTAAATCAACCAAATCGTACTGTTCACTAATTCAGCGAACAGCACCCGACCCAAATATAGTACCGTTCGCTCATCAATCAGTTTTAAAAAATCGTTCTTGGTATAAAAGATCTTACAATTGGCTCCAAATATGTTTAAATTTATATTCCAATTAATAATCAAAAATTATAGACAAACATTGAAAATCATTTTAATGGTCGAGATACCCGGCAGCTATATTGAGATATTTGGAGACATGTGGAGTAGTTGTCATAATAAGGTTTTACATTAAGAACTTTCTTTGAAGTGTTGGCTATTCAAAACAATATTTTTTATCGTATTTTTATACCATTTGGAAGGAGTTATAATTATGTTACCAATTGACTATTTTTAGTGTATTTTTGTTTTTCCCTGGATGAAACTTTAAAAAAGGGTGGGTGTGTCAAGCAGCTCTGTTTGGTCGCAGTCCAAAATTAATTACGAATTTAAAAATAAATTTAATTATATTGCCTAATATATGTAACTTCTTGACAAAAAGAAACAATAAAAGTAAAGATTTCGACCGTTGGCGCAAAACGGGTTAATAAACTTGATAACTAATACGATTATATTTTATGTTACATTTGGAAAAACATTCAACTTTGGTGCCACAGTTCCACTGAACTATGATTTATATTGTGGATTGCATTAAATCATATGAATAATTAATCGATTAATTTATTTTTTTTTCCCGTTTTTTTTTGCTAACTTTATTAGCTGGCAGACAATAAGAAGCTCTTCAAACTTCAAGCTCCCACTATGCAGCTGATTTTGAACTTCTCAAATTGTGTAATACGAATTGAATTAGTTTGCACCCTACTTGGCTGTCTGTATAGGAGTGTTGTAGTGGTAGTGGTGCGTACAGGTGCACGAACTCTAACAAATACAATTTCATATTTATACGTGAATGTGTTAATTTTTGTGCCATAATAATTATTATAAAAATAATAATAAAAATAATAACTCGTTGTAAAGGTGGGAAGTTTAACTATTTGATTTCATTCAATTCATTCATGCTTCGCTAGAGTTACACTTCTTCTTCTTCTTCTTGAATGTTTGTAGGTAGGCCGTGTTTTTTTTTTATGTTCGAATTGAATTTGATTTCGCTTTGATTGCACGAGTATCTCAAATCCGTGCAACCGTTCGTTCGTTTCTCGTAACACACTCACACATATTTTATGGCGCTATTGTATGTCGGTCTTTATTCATAATCATATACCTTTTCGATAGCTGTTGAAACGTTTCCCTAAATAAAAAACACTTGTGAAGAATATGGCCAAAAGTTTTAGTGTGAAACATAATTTTTGGCTTTTCATTTCTTTCCCATTGTCTTTTTTGTTGAATGATTGGGCTCTTTTTTTTATTATTATTATTTATTTTCTTTGACTTTAAAATCTTATGTCATAATGGTTTTTTAAACATGTGCAGCAGCATTTATGATGTTTGTGGTAATGAAGAATATTGTGTGTGACCTTCACGAAAAATGATAGTCACAAACAAATAATGAAAACAAATAAGAGTCGGTAAATTTAGATGGAAAAAAGTTCAGAGCAGCGTTTGATTTAAATGAAGTGTTATTTATTAATAAATGTTTTTTTTTTTAAGACATTAATGTGAAAATTATTACTGATTTTAAATTAATTACAGCCAATTCAACAATGCATTCCTAAAATTTAAAAAAAATTCATTTTAAATATGGTTATAATGCCACATTTTTTTTGTGGAGCACTTTTAAGTATCTCATTTTTCACCAATATTTATAAATCATATATCGCTTGAAAGGTAATTGTGTGCAGTTATGCACAATATAAATATTTTCTATTAATGTATATTGTTTATCCATTTTATTGTACTAAGTTAACAAGTTGGAAATTGCTTAGCAAACTCTAAGTTCAAATCTGCAATCTAAATATTTTTTTTTTTTAAATATAGGGTGTTTTTCATAGAGTGATACAAGTTTAAAACATAATAAAACATAGTAATATATTTTTGATATCAATGAAACGGTCTTTAATGGATAGAAAATTTTATGACATTAATGTTTAAATATAATTTCGGCCATGTGTGCGCCACGGCTGGCGTGTACAAGGCGCAATCTGGAACACCAACTTTCACAAACAGTAACATTCTGACCATCATCGTTTTTTTCGTTATAACAACAACAAAAACAATATGTCGAATATTTGACAGAAACTATATGAAAAGACTTCTGTATTGCAAAGTTAGCCATACAGAAATGCGATACGTTCAGATATACTTAAGTAAAAAATTCAAATTGTATGAGCATGAGTTCTCTATAACGAAAAATATTTGTATGAAAATGCAATAAAAATAGTAGGACTTTGGAATAGTTCGTTCTAGCGGAGAATTCGTTATAACCGAGTTCGCTATAAGCGAGTTTCACTGTACTATTCTTTCTTTTCTCAATAGTAGAGATTTTTTCAAATTAACAGATTTTAAATTAAACCTGAAAACAAAATTATACTTTTTTCTCACACACACATAAAACAGTTTACAATAGTTTTTCTATTTCACTTTAACCGAATAAATCAATTCGTGCCCGTATCTCTAAATGAAATAATAAAACAGAAAAAAACGTGTTAATAGTTATTTTCACATTAAATCGATTACAGAATAGTTCTCTGATCAAACAAATACAATATATATTTTTGTCTTTATTATAGTTTAATTTAACGGTTGCAACAATAGATAAATAGAAAATGTGTTAACGGTAGAACAAAAATGAATTGCATAATATTTATGACAGCTGGCACAATGGGGAAGAAACGGAGTAAAAGTATATTCTTATTGTTTTTTAATATTTTGAAAGAAACATAAACAATAAAGGTCCAATTCATAAAAAAAAACCTTTTCCATGATTATAACAATCTTATATGACAAATTTCTATAAAAATTTTTTCAAATAATCAATTTATAAACGTAAACTATTTTTTATGAACTAAATCCCAATTGTTTAACTCACAAGCTCGCTTTAAAATCCCAAGCTTTGCCTAATTTCTCATACCATAGTTTAAAGCTCATGGGTTCAATTCCTACCTCAAACTTTGGCCTATTTAACTGAAACATAAAATACGTTTATGTGATTGAGAGCTGTAAATTTCAATCGTATAAGTTTTTTCTTTAAAATACACACAATCACAAATTATATCGGACCCTTTCGTCTCTGTTACCATTCTCGGTTTATTAAGTCGTAGTATAATTTTATGTGTTTGTAAATAAATAAATTATACGATTGAAATTTACTGCTCTTATTCATAAAAAGTATTTGATGTTTATTAAGTGCTTATAAGACAAATTTATATACAAACTTTATTAAAAACAAAATTTTTAATAAATATAAAAAATATTTTCTGTGAATAAGACACAGAGTTGCATTTGCTTGGACAGCAAAAATTGAAGTGTGTGAATCGGGTCTAAGCAGACAAAGAGAAAAGTGTAACATGTCTCAGACTGGCATGCTAACACACACAGTGGGGAAGAATGGGACACAAACTGCCTTTTTAGCGAATATGAAATCCTATGAGTAGAGCATAGAGTCGGGTGTTTAAAAGAAAAAGATTCCTAATATGAGAGTGGTTACCAGTAAACTGAGTAGAGGAAATTTTAAAAACGAACACTAATTTTTAGAACTACAAAAATGTATCAAAATAAACCGAAATTCCAAATCAAAATTTTTACTGCCTGTTGACCGATGTCGCAAGCTTTCACACGGTCAATGTAACCCAAGAGAACTAAAGTTAAAAGAAAGTCGACAATTAACCTGACGGTATGATGCGCAATTTAAACTCCTCTCAGGAGGGTAAAGTGGTGATAGTGGCCAGGAACCATGTTCGTGAGTTCTCATGTGAATTAATTGCACGAACTTCGTTGCTTCTTCAATGAGTCCACTTAGTGGCTGTAGCTTGTTACCAAAAGTTGCTGCTATAAAGGTCGGGTACTGACTGATTCCCGACCTAAACTAAAGACTTGTCGGACTTCAGTCTAATAAGTAGCATCCATTTCTAGGTGCTATTGTCACATCAACAGATGCTATGGAATCTGGTGCTGTGAAGTTGTTGGTGGGAAGGCCGCTATAGCTCTCGCTTGCGTTTTTCCTACTGGTTATTCCCCAGTTATTGGCAGCATAGTGGCTTAGCAAGTAGATGTCACGTGTGCGAGGGCTGCACTGCTGCGGCATTCGAGGGTGACGGGATTGGCTTGGAACACTCAACAGTGTTAATCCATCACGACAAACACTGACGTAAATCTTGAACTGCAGTGGTAACAACAAAATGATTTCAATATCTCAATAATTATGTATTTCCATTGCAATTATGGAGACTTCCACCATATATATGCATCATTATCTCTGACAGCTTGAAAGATACACACATAACACACACTTATACGAATATGTTTCTATAACATAAAGGAATTCATTATAAAAATCTTTTTTTATTTATAAAATTTCGGTCATGTTTAAGGATATTTTAATTTTTCTCTTTTTGTATTATCTCTAATCAAACGGTTTTCGAAACTTTAGAGTCAATACGCGTGAGTGTGCGTATCTGAGAATTGCTTGTATGACGTATGACAAATAAATAATGAAAATCCATTTGATTTTGAAAAAATATTCAATATTGTCATACAGAGTTGTAGTTGTCATTAATAACTGTTTTAATTATGTGTGTGCTTTTTCTTAAACAGACACACAAAAACTCTAATATATCGCTTAGCAAAATGCAATCGGCCCCATCAGTCAAATAAAAAAAATTTATCTTGTAGGTAAAATTAAATCAACAATTCTAAAAATAATATAATTTTTTAAATTTTAACTAAGATTTTCAAAACTTTTAATCTAAAATATTGCATTTGTACGCCAGGAGTTTAATTTCTGTGAAACAAACTCAGTCGTAAAAACCTTAACTATTTTGAATTTTAATATAATTAATGGGCGGTTTGCATTTTCTCTAACGATATTGCATACATGCATGCCCATGTATCTGCTTAATTATCAGTAAACTAACAAATTGTGTCTGTATATGTTTATTCTAAAAACGTTAGTGTTTTTCAAGGTATTCTTCTTTATTTTATTTATTCCGTTTTCTTGAGCTGAATACTTTATTTATGTGCAACAACTATATATAGATAATCGTATATGTATATCTCAATATACAAATTAATATCCATAAATATGAAAATACGTGTTTCGTAGTAAATATATTGTATTACCCACGTAGAAACACTAACGATCGTACTAACTTCAATGTGTATTACCCAACAAACATACAAACTCAAATTCTTTCATCATCAAATATAAACCTCAACTATTTATTTCAGAGGTAATCAGGGGTTTTGATAACTAAATTTGGTTTTAGGTGTTTAGCAAATATGCCACATTTTTTTTGTGGAGCACTTTTAAGTATCTCAATTTCCGCCAATATGTATAAATCATATATCATTTGAAAGGTAATTGTGTGCAGTTGTGCACAATATAAATTGTACATTGTATATTGTTTATCTCCTTTAATGTACTAAGCTAACAAGTTGAAAATTGCTTAGCAGACTCTAAGTTCAAATCTGCAATCTAAAAATTATTTTTTTTTTTAATATAGGGTGTTTTTTATAGAGTGATACAAGTTTAAAACATAATAAAGCATAGTAATATATTTTTGATATCAATGAAACGGTCTTTAATGGATAGAAAATTTTATGACATTAATGTTTAAATATGATTTGGGCCATATCTGCGCCACGGCTGGCGTGTACAAGGCGCAATCTGGAACATCAACTTTCACAAACAGTAACATTCTGACCATCATCGTTTTTGAAGACATATGGGCCAATGACTCCGCCAGCCAATAAGGCGCACCAAACAGTAATTTTCTGTGAATGTAGTGGTGTTTCGACAAAAGTTTGTGGATTCTCCTCACTCCAAATGCCACAATTCTGTTTATATACGTACCCATTCAACCAAAAATGGACTTCATCGGAAAATAAAATTTTGAATGGACGAAGTGTACGATAAGTTTGACGAACAGAATCATTATTTTGATTAACAATTTCCACAATTTGCAGGCGTTGCTCTGATGTAAGTCGATCCGTAATGAAATGTCAAAGCAAACTAAACAAAAAGCAATTACCAGCTGTTAAATGGGTGGTCAAGTAAAGCAGTGATGCCAACTCAAAGTTGTATCACTCTATAAAAAACACCCTATATATTCAAATTCTAAATTTTATTGAGAGTGGAATATTTCTTGAAATATTTTTACAATCATCCTAGTTTGATGACAGATCAGTACTGATTTCGAGAGCCTGTTAAATAAATATTTCTTTTTTTATGATTAGAAAGCTAATTTTTTTTTATATTTTATAAGTGAAGAGATTTTTATTTTTTTATTGGAAAAATAAATCCCAATACGAAGAGTTTATTAAATTCAATTAAAATAAATAGTTAAGTATTCGTATTTTAATTATCTTTATGTGACAGTCATATCATTTTAATTTTCCTCAATAGTTACGTTTAAGCGACATGATTCATTGTTAATACTTAATAATAAAAATATTAATTAATTCGAACAAGAAGAACTATTCTAATATTCAATAAATATTGAACTAAAAAATTTTTGAGTGCCCGCGCGAAACCCACAACAATTGTCAACAATCTTATTAATTGTTTTTAAATTAAAAAAAAAATTGCAGTTGTTGTTTTCTTTATCTCTTACAACTACATTTTGAGTTGGAAAAAGCCAGTCAATGTAGAATAATAAATTAAGAATATGAAAAGAAAGAGAGATCATTGATTTCTTATTATGACTTTGGCATTTTTTTCAACTTCTCAGTTATTTAAGTGGAAGCTTAAAATAATATCTTTAATTATTGTGAAATATTTTGCAGTAGCATAGGAACTGGCTAGAAAACCCTCAATTGACATCATAAAATTCACCGTGTGAATTGTGTGTAACATTCTTATTAATTATAAATAATTTGAATTAACTAAAGCAGATCTGTTTAAGAGTGTCATAATCACTTGTGCTCTGCGATATTTGTAGCCCGCGGATTACGTGAGTATTCTACGTAGAGCTTCAAAAAATTAATAAAAAATCTATTTTTGCCAAATGAGGGTCTGGTAACCAACCGAATAATTCGAATTAAAATAAAATACATAAGTACTGATGATGACAGTGTAAGGACTTCCGAAAATAGCTCTTCTTTTAGTTGAATAATCAAGTTCAAAGATTCTTTTTGTTCCTTGAAATATTTATCATAATTGAACATAATTTCTATTTGAAATATAAATGGAACACAGATTCCAACAGTACAGAATACGCTGCTAATTGTAATTTTCACAAATCGGAAAACCATTTGTCTCATCCCGTTTCGAAAGATTTTATTCATCAAATTTCCATGTCTTGAGGTCCCAAAAAGCTTCTCTGCCTAATTCCGAAAACCCCTCACTATGTATGTATGGGTGAGTGTGTGCGACTTTTGTACGGTTGAACGAAATTAAAGCGAACCGGTAGCGTTCTGAAGAGATTCCCTGAACTTTCAATTTCCTGATTTTGAACCGATTCGAACTGGTAGATTTCAAAATATAAAAAAACAGTTTTCAAAGTGGTATTCTTATAATAATTCGAAAATCGCTTCACCGATCAGTTCCACAAAGTAATCAGCTCTTGAACCACGTCGAGAACAATAAGCCGGTTCAAAATCGGTCATTCCGTTCGTGTGAAATTGTGAACGATCAAATTCGAATAGTATTTTTTTTTTGTTGCAAACTTCGAAATAAATATGTATGCAATCAGTTAGTATTAACGATTCTTTTATAGTGGAAGTTGATTAATATGGAAATTAAAATGATAGTGTTTTCGCTTTGCGCTTGATATTAGCAGGCCTTTACTAGTCTTTTTAAACTTCTATGTGTAAAAAATTTAAAGAAAATTATTAATATTGAATTAAGGAGATGCAATTTGAAATATATTCATCTACGAGATTATGTTTGGACAAAAATTTGTGAACCAAATAAAATCTAATTTATCATACTCGGGCATAACCGACACGATTAAAGTAAAATATTTCACAAATCTTGATAATAACAAATAAATTTTATTAACAATCATAAACTCGAATAATATGGCTGAATCAGTATTTATGTCCTTGTAATATTATAACCTGTTTATAAATTTTAACTCCCATTAAAGGAGTAATTAATATTGGAACATGCTTCCCAGCAATTGCGTAAAGCATCCGTGACTCTCCCGGATAACAAGAATAATGTTCTGCACGTTTAGTAGCGCAATTATTGTACAATTTCATTAATGCTAAAGTCACACTAGAGTTGCTGTCACAACAACTGTTCCAAATATCAATTAAGTTTACGAAACAAAAAAATTTATTTAAAAAAAAAACTATAAAAAATAGTGTGTGTGGGTGAGTCTTTATAATAATCATACACGAGAGATACAAAGTATGCGAACTTGAGAGACGTGGTCGCAGATAACGACTTTTTTAAGTTTTTTGTTATATTTTTATATAGTTTCTTATTTTTTTTATGAATTTCAAAACTTGCTAGACCAGTTGTTATAAAAATATTGATAAAAAAAGAAGAATTCATCTGCAATAGAGTGTCATGTTTGCAAAAAAAATTAAAAAAATAAACCAACAGTTTGTTAAGTTCATAACAAAATATTTGTTGGTTGTATTTTCCTTCCTATTGTTGTATAATTTCTTCCTTCGATAGTTCGGTTTGAGCTACCAAATTGTACTGTAGCATATGGAATACGTACACGGAAAAAATTTATTTTTCAGTTACGACATGAAATTACGTAAATGAAATCTTTATTTTGTACAAGCTTAATCATACAAAGAAACTTTTTAAAATTAAATTATACTCTTGTATTAATTTGCTTCAAAAATATATCTCCTTTCCAATAAATAAATTGTTTCATTCGTGAAATATATTTAACAAAATTGTGTTAAACACTTTATGCTAAAGAAATTAAAAAATACTTTTACCCGTTTTAAATTGCTTTTAACAATATCCACTAATATTTTTAAGCTTAAGGTCTCTTTATTTTTATAAAATTGTAATTTGTTTTTTCAATATTTCGTCACTCTTTTGTGTGACTTCTTCAAAGAATTTAAAGAGACCTTAAGCTTAAAAGCATTAGTGGATATTGTTAATTAAAAAGAGGCCAAAAACTAGAAGAATTAAATGCCTTTCAATATGACAATTGATACAAATGGAAACTGTTATCACATTCAATTGGGCCACCTAACAAGTGCTAATAAACGAAAACACACACGTGTACTGTTGATGAAAGTGTAGCGGCTTTCGAAAACAGCTGTTCTGCTCTGCTGTAGAAGTGCCTTGTAACTTGAAATTTATGTCATGTCTTTCTCAATTCAAAACTATTTGCGAATAATTAGTTTAAAAAAATTCAATAAATAAGACAAAAACAATTTTTGTACATTCTTAGACATTTATTTTTGCTTTTCTATAAGATTCACAAATAATATAATTTTAGGATGTTAAAAAACTTCAATTGAAGAATTTTTTTCAATATAAAAAATTTTTATAAGAATTTCCAACGACGTAAAGCAACACTATTAGCCACTATTAGCGATAAACTTAGCGCTGGCGTCGTTTGATATATTTATTATAAAATATATGGGCTATTCAAACAGTAGTCATAAAGTAATATGCCGCAAAATAATAGCACGCTATTTCAAAACTCGATCAGCTGATAACAAATTTGTAATAATTTTTTATTAAAGAAAAAATTTAAAACAATTTTCAAAATTCTGCTCAAAACTTAATTTTTAATTAAAACTATTTTAGCTTTAGATTGTAGAAATAAATTTGTATGTAGAAGCAAAAACACCCGCTGAGCTGAATAATTGTTTTGGTGGCGGTAAGTGGAAAAACTTTTAGTGTTTCATTTCAGTTTTTCATTTTTGTAAAGAGTTTCAGCCGTTCGACTCAGATGTCTAGAGCTATTTTATGACAAAACAAAAACACAACTCAGAAAGCCTTATTCTTTTAATACACTTTTATATCCATTATAAATTGCTATACGCTTAAACTGCTCTTAAATATTAAGACATTATGACAATATGATAAAATAGCACACTGTGTGCGTACCCCAATTTCTCAGCTCTAATTAAAAGTCAAATGAGACAACATTTGCCTCTCTCTGCCTTCTTAATTTTCTTTCTAAGTCCCCCGTTTTTCATAGTTACGGCACAAGAGAAGACGTCATGAGCAGACGCCATCCCCTGAGCGCCAGCCCTAGTCAAATTAATTTGCCATGCTGAATAAGCATTTGCTCATTTTGGCATTTGAAGCTCAAAATCTAGGAAATCCGACTGCCGCTCACGAAAACAAACTTATTTCTCTTTCTTTTTTTTTAATTAGAGCGGAAATAGTTAATTATGTTTTTCATTTAAAACGAGCCTTGCGATCTCAAATATAATCAAATCTTTGCAAAATAAGACTTAAATATATAATTTTTTTTGTACAGAATAAAATTTGCGACATTTCCGAAAAACTTTGCTCTTCATCGAAGTTACGTAAGAATTTGTATAAACCAGACAACCTTCGTTATATTTAAAACTAGACATCCATGTGTGTGTGTGTGTGTGTGTGTAGACTCCTCACAAATTTATCTATTTAGAAATTATGACTTTTCTACATGTTTTTACCCTATTTTGACAGCTTTTTTAAAACCAATAATTTTCTATAAATAAAGATACAACGAGGGTATCTCGTAGCTGTCGTTCAAGCAAGTGTAAGTAAATCACGTCTCCTCACAATTTATCTGTCTTTAGTCTTTATACAAGTTATTTCGAAAGATGCCTTCATCATTTATTTGAAATATCCCAACAAATATGCATGGATATACATAAGTTCAACCTACTCTCAAATACAATCGATTCGACTCGCTAAATACCTCAACAAACAAAAACACAAGCAGACAGAAGACGACAATCTAAAGATGTTTGCTGGACCGGAGGAGTTTCGGAGTTTTTATTTTGTCAGCGTTTTATATTGTTTCGTTGTTGGATCGTCTTCGTTAGTTTCAATGCTTGTATAATTCTTTTTAAAAAAACTACACGTTTAAAAGGGTTTTGTCGGCTTTTCTACACACACACACACGCACGCGCGCATGTACACATCGACTTACACCACCTTAGGAGGAATCAACTTAATGCATCTCATCTCCAGTCAACTCTATCGCTTCGCGGCTAAAGTCATCTCGCACTAAACAAGAAAACGAGGAACAAATAAATGAAAAAATATTGTTTGTTTAACGATGATTTTAGCATTAAACCCCATATGGCCGGCAAAGGAGTATTCGAGGAAGGAGCAGCGTTGCCAGAATAATAATATTTTTTTCTTGGACTTGCACTGAGGGAATGATCCCTATATATGCAGTGCTTTGTGCCAGAACTGGAAAGTAGGAGATAGTGTTAAGAGCACAGATGAAGACAGATTAGAAGATAGAGGATTTGGTTGAAGCTGGTTTTAATTTTTTACTTCGGCTGGTGATTGTTGAAATTACCTGCTGCTAAAATTGGCGAGAATGCCAAACAGATCAACCATCTGCATATTTTAAACAAGATGCATTTCATATTTCGATTAAATATCGCATACGCTTACTAAACTTTCGAAGGCATGATAAAAGAACGACTTGAAGGATGCTGAGCCTCGTTTTTGTAACTCATGTGAGAACTTCTCGTATGGAAAAAACCCAACCCAATTTTTTATATATCAAAAGTAGAAGATCTCAGCACACCATGATCTGCTGTGTTACTCTTCTTCATAGCAAATTCCATTGTTCTTTTATATTCTTCCCAAGTAGGATATTTTATTGTCGAATAAGGACTTCAGCTTACAAATCTTCTGGCAACGCTGATCACGATGGTTGATGATTGCACAATATGAAATTGTATGTTGAAACGAAAACTGCTTGTGTTGTGGCTTATTTAGTATGTTGCGTGTTTGTTATTTGTTTGTACTTATTGTATTTAGTCGGGCTTAAACTGTACATGAATAGGACGAACGCCTTTTGATTTGTATGGATGTATGTCCATCCTAGTCTACGTTCGTGTTAAAGTAAAAACTAAATAGTCTGAAAAAATAGAAAAAAACTATTCAGGAGATTTTTTTTAATATTGTTTTGAAGTTATTTTTAGACAATATTAATATTTGTACGTATGTATGTATGTGTATACATACATGAGGATTCACACACGCATACTGACATTAATAAAATTTATTACCAATTGGTATGCCGTGTCTGACTGACTACTAGATGTCAGAGGTATTGATAATAAAACGTCCAGTTGAATTAAATCATGATAGAGATTTTCCATGACAGATACGATAAAGGAAAATATTGTATGAGACTATTTTTGAAATTGTTCTAAGGGAAGTACAGTTAGTCACACTCAAAGTGGTACACAAGGAACATTTTTCACCTTCTCATATTTTCAATGCAAAATAAGACTCGGGGAAATTGTATGACTTCTATTTAACGTATTTCATATTATTGAGGATATAAAGGATATTTCATTAAGCGCTTTCTTTCTTTAAACTAAAATCAATCAAAGTGTAAAAGACCTTTTGGTGCCACTGTGTGTGGAATATAACATCATTCAAATGTCCTGCGCATCCGGAATGCACTATTTTACATAAATCAGGGTGAGTTTCTTCGATGGCATGGCTTGTTCCCATACACCTGCCACTTAAGAAAACTCCACAAGAAAAAGTCAAACGGGCTCAAATGTCAGAATTTCGGCATCCAGTTCACATTACCTTCACGTGTCCTGTGAGAGATGCATATCGTTGGTATTTCCATCATCAAATTCATGCCAACAGCAGTTATTAATCATCGACCTGTAGCGGTCGCCTTTGACAGTGATGGATTCACCAACATCGTTTTAAAAGAAATATGGACCGATGACGCCGTGAGCCCAAAATCCACATCATAGATTCACTTTTTCGGAGTCCATTGGACCCTCTTTTATTTTATGTGGATTGGTGTCGTACCAAATGCGATAATTTTCCTTGTTCACGTACCCCAGTCATTCGGAAATGGGCCTTATCGCTGAATATAATTTTTCATCGTTGTCTATGGTCGTTTCAGATCCTGGGTCAGTGGAATTCAATACGGGACACCACGCGGAATTTGCCAAGCTGTGGTCCACGAAAGGCCGAATTGTCGTAAACGACGGGACATCGAATGCTTCGGAATCTGCACACCCTCCCGGACAGTACTGATGTTTTCGAAAGATATTGCGTGTCTCCAACGTACGGATGTTGGTTGATCGTTAACTAAACCAGTGGATTCAAAACTATCCACCACATGGTAACTAGTTCTCTTCGTAGGACAATTACGGCAACCGTCAAATGAGGCGAAGCCCGTACTGAATACCCATTTTGATAAAACAATTTTATTATTTGCACGTGTTATTGAATGCCATACTCGCCCATTGTGATTTGGGCAGAACAGTCTGAATAAATGACAACTAATTTGATAGATGCTGTCTCCCTGCTTAATTACGCAGTGTAACAAAAAGTGTGACTTTCCTCAGAAACGCTTGTCAGGCATCTTTTAACTAGCACAAGAATACGAAGCCTAAAATTCTGAGTTCGACTCTGCTCTCAGTCATGAATATGGATCAAATTTTTCTGATCTGAATTAATGCATGTTTGTGGTAATTCTTGACGGCCTGTCTCATTCACGAAAGCATAAAACTAGTCAACGTTTTACAGAATCATGTACTAAAGCACGGAATAAAGAACCCTCTTTCGTCGGTACTGTAGAAAAATCCATCAGAGAATTTAAAAATTAAACATGATTACAACAATATCTGTATCTTCTCGTCTGTCCTCTCAACACTATCCCATCCTTAATAGTTCCCTTCCCTCGTTAATAGCACTGCATATGTAGTGGTCATCATCTAAATGCTAGCCCTTATAATTTTTTATTTTTTTTTAAAGCTCAAGCAACGATTAAAATTTGGTGCTTAAAAATAGATTTCATCCATTTCAATTACACCATCAAGTTATTTTACAAGTCTAAAATCTTTAACAATTTTTCCTTACACTGTTATTACAGCCCAACAAACATTCTATATTTAGAAATTACAATAACCTTGAATTAAATCAATTTCAAATTCAACTACCTCTGCAACCGTAAGAAAGAGCGCAATGAAAATTCTACAGAATTTGAAACACCCACTCGTGTTGTTCTTGCGCTGTAAAAGCCAGAATTTTGTGTAGCTTTTAAATAAAGCAAATTTCTTATTTATATACGAGAGTACAACGCCTTCTCTGAAATCATAAATTGTATATATTCGCATAAATTAATTATCATCTATCAATGAATGACATGATCGACGACTCTACGTTGGAATGACTAATAAAACATTTAAACGAACAAAAAGTTCATTAAACAACTACAAATAAAAATGTGTGTTTGTATATGTGCTGTAGTCAGGTCTTTTTTTTTAAGAGATTAAAAAATTAAAAGTCAGGGAACAGCAGTTTAAAAGGAATTATATATTGATATACAAATAAAAAATATTCTTATAAGCGGTGACATCAGCAGTCTTCATGTCATGCAGAATTAAGAATTACAAGTAAATTTCATTATTTGGAGTATCTAAATTGCATTTGAAATATAATTTTTAAATGTATCTTTGGGTTTCCTCAAATAATAACTGAAGGATTCATAAAATAATAATTTATGTTTGTATTGTATTTTGAGGAAAACTTTTACAGAAATGTTCCTTTAAAATACACTTTAACCTGAAAATGTTGTGCATATTATTTTGCTCATCTTCTTCGCTAAGAAGCAAAACAAAATAAAATATAAATACATACGCTGTTATTCATAAGCGATTATTAAAATTAAAGTGGCTTTAAAGTATGAATTTTGTATGGTTAAAGATCCCTTAAAGCATTCATTAACTGTAACAATCGTTGAGGAATTATCCTCAAGAAATAATCGAAAAAATATTTTTAATAATTAAAGAGCTGAAGTAAAAAGAAAAAGCTCGCGCACTATAACCCACTGTCCCTCATTCATCATTTGCCATACTCGTGATAATGATTGAAATCAAATTGATTGAAAAAATGGCAACACAATCTAACGGAATATTATTAAGGCCTAATTTATAAAAAAAAATATGTATATGACCAATTTTGTATAGAAATTCGCCTAATAAATAAACAGGTTGTGGGCACAAAACATTTTTCATATTCAAAAATATTTTAAATATTCACTATTTGTTTGTTATAACAACATTATAAATTAATAAATACAGACAAGGTTTGATTACTACACTGTCTCCAAGTGTTGCCAAAAAGCGAAAATGAGAGATCAATAAACAAAAGTCTATTAATTATAATTAGATTTGATATAAATAAAAACAATGTTCACATAAAATGGGAGTTTTTTTTTATAGGGTGGACTCAAGCTTAAGTGATAATAAAACAAGGAAAAATATTTTTAATGTCAATGAAACGGGCTTTATTTGAAGGAAAACCTTATGAAAATAATGCTTAAATATGATTTGTGGCATATGGCAGCTACAACTAAAGCCTAGAAGGCGCAATCTGGAACACCAATTTCCAACAACCTTTCGCAGCACTTACAGACACATTTCGCCCCTAACTTTTCCAATGTTGCTTTGCAGGTGTTCAATTTGTTTCGTGACTTATGCAAGACGGAAATTTTTTCGGTGTAGCACCACATTTATGCATATCGCGTGTGAAATTATGTATCGTCAGAATTCCTATAAAATACTTATTTCTAAATACATTTAAAGCAATAAAACACCAAACGTGGGTTCTATCCTTTTCCGTACGTTTCCCTCAAAACCAAAAGCCGCCTGACCGTAGTCATGGTTAATAATAACAACGTTAAATCGATTAAAATCAAATTTCAATCTAAAAAACGATAATTTACACTGAAGTACTTTAAATTTTTTGGAAAAAATCTATAGTAAATAAATAAATAATAATAATTGGTTTATTATGTTTTTAAATGTTAAATAAAATTATATCAAAAACCAATTAATCAAAAATGTGTTGAAAATTTTGAAGTTTCAGTATTGAAAAAAATTGAGTGTAATTTAATTCAGATTTCTTTCTAAATTCTGATTTATTGTAACTTCTATAACAAAATTTCTAATTGTACAAAATATATTTTGAAATATATGTAAACTTCTTCAAATAACAATGACCGAAATTTTGACAAGAGAAAAACAATTTAGAAAATTAAACCAACAATTGGATAGAATGGCAGTAACAGCTTGCGGCGGCGGTCATGAAACAGCGCCACCTAAAGCTGAAAATAGATTTTATACATATCAAAAATGTAAAGGTCCGAGTACCGTATTGAGAAAAACACAAGCTGGAGCCGGTGATGGAATTGCAGAAATAGTTGACATCGCAAACATAAAGCCACCCAGTGCAAATGGTGCGACTGTTAATAGATCGGGAGTGGGAGGAGAGACATATCGATTAGCTAATAGACGTAATTATGTTGTTTTAAAAACTGTTCTTTAAACTGGCAAATCATTTCTTTATGTTTGTACAGCACCTGCCACTGCATCTTTACAAGGTCAGTCCACCTTTGGATCTAACGTGCCACAATATCGTCCCAAGCAAAAGAAATGCAATGACTCATGCCGCTCTCAAGCACATAATCGTGTTAGCAGTTGTCGTGTTGCGCCCTCAAATAATTCCAATTTCACTATTCAATACCACAATCCCAAATTTATAGAAAGTCCCTCCTTGGAAGTGCTGGTTAAAGAGGAAAGCTCTACTTTGCGCTGCCAATCCGATACGTCACGCGTTGGTAGTGTCAATTCGATAGCTATTGACGAGAGCATCTCAACGGGACGGTGTTCCCAGGCTAGTAACCATACAATTGCTTCGAAAAGGAATATAAGTTCTGAAGGACTAATAAAGTAAGTTTCTTCGTAATTCGATAGCGCAGCGATCTACCACTTATCAGATCAAAAGTCTATAGACTCTAGAAAACTGTATCTTATTTAATATTCTTCTTCGATTGATTTAGTTTGAAATCAAAGAAGTCACTTCTTCCGCCAACAGCGGTGTCAGGGATTAATCACTACATAGTATTCAATCGAAATTTGTATTTAAATTTTTTTCAAAAATTCAAACGATATCGAGTGCGATGATTTGGCCCCAGAGATCAGATTTACTATTACCGTTTGTGGGCCGGCCCTACCCAATTTTATCAATTGAGAAGATTAGCAAAAAATTAGCAATTTTTACAAAAACCAAAATGTTTTGTTTTTTTTTTAGATTTCTCAAATCTAAAATTGTCATTCTCGAACAAGATCATGAACGCATATCTCAGGAAATGTCAGAACAAAAGAAATTACTCATCAAAACATTAGAGCACACGAAAACCCTGCAACAACAAAGAGATCAGGCCACAACTAAAAGCTATTCCCTAACTGAGCAATTAGCAAAAACCGAAAAGCAGCTGGAAGAAGCCAACAACCGTCTAAAAGAATGCAACGTAGAGCAAAACGTTCAACATAAAGAATTGGAAGTGGCTAAGAGAGACTTGAAACTCTTGACACAAACTAAAAGCAATTTGGAGAAACGACTATTCAAAGCCAATGAAGATTTGGAAAGCGCCCGGAATGCATTGAGCCAATTGAAGACAAGCGAACGGGAACAGAAGGAAACAACAAGAAAAGAGTGCGAGAATAAGGAGTCGCAAATAAAAAGTTTAAAAAAACAAAGAGCTAATCTCTTGAATGCCTACAAAAAGCAGTTATTTCTAATCGATAACTTGAAAAGGCAAAATGTTTTACTAGAACAAGCCAAAATGATCGATTTTGGCGAAAAAGAGTTTGCCAAAGTCTTAGACTGGAATACAAAAAGCTAAATGATATGCTACACTTACACATACATACGAGTACATACATTATTTAAGTTATTCTTGTGTATAGAAAAATGTGTTTATGAAAGGCTAATGCAATTTTTCCCACTCAAAAGTGCGTCCTTAACAAAATTGTCGACAACTAAATGTAATTTCGCAAACAATAAAAGTTCGTTAAAATTTGTCTCAATATGGTATTGGTTGAGTAAAAATTCACCCACCCACCACCAACCATTCTTCTCTTTAATACAAATTTTCAATCTATTTTTCCAGCTATCCTGGCTAATATCCTTAGGGACATAAAGCTAAAACTAATTGTTTTCTTATATTGTCACTTATGTCATACATGAATATCTGTGATTTTTTCTAACAAAATATTTTAGTATAAAAGCCTGGCCACCAGCCAAAGAAAGTATCAGTTTCCATCTGCATCTGCAGCTAAAATCATCTTCGGTGTTCAGTCGTGTTTTCTTGCTCTAAGGATACTATAAAAATGTTTGCCGTACGTTTTTCAGTCTGTTTAATTGTCATTGTTTTCATCATGGCCGTCGTTGTGTTGAACTCCAGCGAGGCCGCTTACCGTAAGCCCCCATTTAATGGCAGCATCTTTGGCAAACGTAACAGTGTGGGTAAGTATTTCAATTATATTCGTAATTAAAATAGATTTACACTTTTTAAGTTTTTCGTTCTAATTTCAGAATATGATAACGCCAAGGCTGTCACCGCCATGTGCGAAATAGCTATGGAGGCTTGTCAATCATGGTTTCCTCAAGCTGAAAGCAAATAAGATAATGCAAAACGAAGTTGTGGCTAATCTGAAGCAGATGGACAGACGATCCTGTATAAATACTTGTATTTAATATAAAATATATGTTATTGTAAAATGTTTAATTAATCTTAATGCTTATCAATATAATACATAATTAAACAAAATTAATATCATTAAATTTAACAATTATAAAGTGATTTGTGAAACTAAACCGATTCGCAGAAACAGTTGGATAAAATAAATAAAAATATCTATGTGATTAAGAATGTAAAATTACGCTTTTATTTCATTGTGTACTAATAATTATGAAGTAATTTAAATATATTAATTTAAAGGGAAATTACGGGTAATGAAATACTTACCAAAAATTTTAATTGTGCAGAACCAGGAAAGGCTAAATTAAAGATAATAAATCGCTCAAAATAAAGTTCTAAAATGTTTTACGATTATTAAAATTATTAATTTTTGTAAATATTGTTTTGTTATTAAACATATAATTAATAGAAACGATCTACTTTTCGAAAATTTTTGTGAAAAGCGCTGCTCAAATAAAATAGATTCTATATTTCGACCGCATTCTCTGGCAAAATTGTATGCCAAATTTCATGGAAAAAATCATTCAGCTGCAGTTCTGTTTCATCATTAAATGCCATACGTGCAACTTCCCGCTAATTTTAACCTCAATGCTGTCGTAAAGTGGCTTCTTGTGCTGTTCTATACTTTTGACTTAAAGAGTTTGATAAAATATTATTTTAGCTTTTGCATGAGTCAATCAATTCAATCGACTCCTATGAAATAGCACTAATTGATCAGATAAATAATTTAGCAGTTTATGAAAAAATCGTTTCTATTTATTTTCATTCACGATATCACGAAGAAATCAACCGATCGAGTTTGGCCCGGTTAGCGGCGATCGACGTGATTTACCTTGTAGAATTGGTTTGGAAAAAATTGCAGTTTTCTACAGATCCGAATCGGTTTATATTCACAGGAAATCTAAGTTCGATAAAATTCTTAGGAACGCTACTAGTTATAAGCGGTACTCATACTAACACACACACAGATAGTGACACCCTCTCAGAAGTCATCGAAGAAGTTTATCAGGAACCCGGAGTATCAAGAATTAGGTTTTTGCAAAACGTGGTAAGATTTATAACTTTCACATATTTTAAAAGGTAGAATGGGTATACCTCCTAGAAGGTTTCTGTAGCCCTTCTTTTGGACATACAAATTCTGCTCGCTAAATTCTACACTCATACTTTTTTGCACTTGTTATCTTTGCGAATTAGGCTTTCTACTCTGGCTTCTTTCCGATTTTTGCCGCTCAGTATATGAAGAATAAATACTTAAGTACATATTACATATTTACATACCAGTTTGTATGTAAATATATAGACATTTTTGAAAATAAGTATTGGCCAATTTCTTGTAGTTTTTTTTAATATTGTTCCCAACACACTATAAAACATGGTGCACCATTGAAAATTTTAATCCACTTTATTCGGTAACTTTTTGTCAACGTCACGTCAAGATAATATAAAAATATGACACTTTCTGCTATTTGTGGGCAATAAATAACTATTTCTCACAGCGTGTGACTTGCTTTTCAATCAATTATGTCGCATAATTTTGGGGCTTAAAATTGTATGTATTTGACTTGAAATGTTTCTTAATTTTTCCTGCACTGGATGACTACATTTCGTTGCGGCTAAAGTTATAAAAGAAAACTTTTTTTGTTCTTTCATACCTGTTGCTGTATTCTGTGCGCCTTAAATTGTAAGAGCTTTGACTAAATTACCGCATTCGTTCGATATCGAACAAAGCAATTCAAATACAAATTTCGGTTGATAGATGAAAGCGTTGTGACATTGCGTGAACTTCAACGTGAGGAATTGTTTATTTATCCTTATAGCGATTATCAATAATTGGAACACACTTTATTATGGAGAATATTTATGTTTTATTTAACTTTAAAAGTATATAAAAAATGTATTTCTTAAAATTAAAACTAGGATGGAAATTAATTTATATAAAAATAGTGCAGCACGTAATGTACAATATAAAAAGAGTAAAAGTTAAATTATTTTTAAATTAATCACAACGTAAAATACAAGCATATTTATAGATAACTCTGAAGTTTGAGATGAAGTAAATTCAGTTCTTATTTTTCGTTACTGAAATTATTTTCTAATTACAATAAACATCCAATTGTAATAAAGTTTTTAAACTTAGTAAAAGCAACTAAAGACAGAAACTACAATCCACAATATTTAAATGTTAAAAGAACATTTTCATTTTAATATGTAAACAACTATTGCTTCCTTTACACATCTGAATATAAAAAATACTAAATGTAATTAGTTCATAGCACTTATTTGGGACCAACTTTCCGACGTGTAATTACCACTTTCTAGGTTAAAAATTTCAAATTTTGCTGTAAGTGCGGGTAGAAGATGTGTGTTGAAACTTTAATATGTTGTATGTATATTTTTAATTCCGTGCACTTTCCGGCGTCTTTGGCGCAATTCGTTTATATATTTACGTAAATGTGTCATATAGTCAGTCATGAACGTGGTGTAGGCCTAAATGATAAAAGTAATTAAAATAAGCAAAAACTCATAAAATAGTTATAAAATTTTTTTTAATTTCTATTAAGAATCAAACTTATACATATGTTGAAGTAATTTGAATTTCAACTCTGAACAGAAAATCTTTCAAATTCGAATGGCTTACACATTATGTGTCCTATTGAAATATACAACATAAATTAATCTGATATTAAAATCAGTATTAGTTTCGAATTCTAATAAATGATAATTCTGAAAACCTTATACATTCTTTTCAAATATAACTATTTTGTTAAAACTACTTATAATCTACGTTGTTTTGATATTGTGAGAAAATATTAATAAAGGCATTAAAAATTCAAATGTACTTACGGCATCTAATACATAACGGGGTATATAGCCTTTCAAATCTAAGCATAATATCCACTCAATAATGCATGCATCCTTTTTGCCCTCTATTTCATGCATAGCAAAACCTACAATCAAATTTTCACCCCTTGTATATTTGGTATTGACTGGGGCTTTGTCGTATTTAACACTTATGGCCGCACTCAGCCATAATTTGCCCTTGGAAATTACACCTTTTAAAGGTGAGTGTGTAGTGTCCTTTATTTGGTTGTCATCTTCGACATGATCTTTAGCATCTTCAAATTCTTCATCTAAAGGAGGTGGTTCGTTAAAATTAACACGCATGGCATCGCTAAAATCTTTTGCTCCTAAGCTTTTGCTTAGTGTCTGAAAAGCATTATGGTCCTTTTGTAATAGTGTACTGGTAGCATTCCTACAGCTGCCTACGCTACTGGATTGAGCTTCCTCTTGATCAGATATAGTAGAAACGCTACCTTCACATGAGTTATTCAGCATTTCGTCATCGTCAGTGCTATCGTTTTCTGCAGAGTCTTCTCTCATTTTTCCATCAACAAATAAACGCCAACATCGTAAATTAACAAAATCTCGAGATTTTATCATACCCCCACCACCACCTGCAGTAGCCTGATAAGTAATATCGGTGTATGTGTTGACTTTCTATAACAAATTATGGAATTTTAATTTTTACAGGAATAGAAATAATTTAATAACTAAACATACTCTTATAATTTTCGACTCCAATACAGTCGGATTCCAGTGTGGGGCTTCTTCGACTTTATAAAATAGTTCATTGCTCAAATTTTTGGCAGGATATTTTAAACGACCCTTGTAATATTAAAAAAAAAAATAACGTAATTTGTTCTTGCATTAATAATATCTTAAATATACTCACTGTTAATTTATATATTTTTCCTAATTTTTCTCGATGTATGCTACTAATGGTGTCACCTTTTTTAGTAACTTTTTCTACTTTCCAATTGGGTACTTGCAGTAGTTCGTAGGCTTTGCGCAAACAATCCAAACCCATTTGATGATATTCTTCATCCTGTAAATTAAAAATCTGGTTAAACTCAGCTATAGGTGACGTTAAAATGAACTATTACATAAAACAGTACCATTTTCAAGTGTAGCTCTCAATAAACTCAATTTGTCGCTTTGTTTGATTAGCATTTTATAAAGACTTTTAAGTTCTTTTTTAACGTTTAAATTATTTGCAATGCAAATTTATTTGATTTATTCCCTTTCAACAGCAATTGCTGGAAATTTAATAGAAGATATACAAAGTGAAATCTATGTAAGATTTTTTTCTGTATATGACCTAATATTTGTAAAAAATTTAGCAATACACAAAAAATTATTCCAAAGTTATGCTTGCCAATAAACAATCCCAAAAACAACAATCTGAAAGTATATCTTGTTAAATAAAAATTTAAATTTCGTAAATGAAGAAGAACAATAATGGATAAATGCATTAAAGGGGTCACACGGTTAAACCTATATTCCTTAACTATGCAAATGCATACATATTTCACATATTAAATTAACAAAGTGCATCTTCATAACAGCATTTAATTTGAACTTAATTACGATAAATTCGTAGTTGTTTTTAAATTTATTAACATTCTATTTAAGCCCAGTAGTCAAGTAGTCAAAACTCTAGCATTTATTATTTAGTCAAAATTTGTATTTAACCTTCGAATCCTTTACCAAGTTTGGGTTACTGAAACTTAAGAATAGCAACAAATTTTCTTTTTGTAATAGCCAGTATAAGAAACGTATACAAACACCTTTGAACGTTTATATGCATATGTAGGTGTGCATATACATTTATGTTTGCAATTTAAAAACAAAATCGAAAATGAAAGATTTTGTCATTTCTTTTCAAGCAAATTTATTACTGTTATGCTACTATTTTTATGCTAAGCATTTTAAAATATATACATTTATACTGTGCATATCTACATAGAAATACCTTTGAATTCATATATGTTTCGTAAATATTGACGGAGAAAAAGATCTCATAAATATCCCACAAAAAATAAGTGCGGACTATTTGCATACTTAAGTAAAGTAGTCAATTTCAGAAATATGCAGCTTTCAGCAATCTTTCTTTCTTTGTTTGCACTTTACGGAAACTTTGTAGGAAGCATCGGGAAATTTGTATGGAAATTTTATAAAAAAATAAGCAAAACTGAATACATGAAAGCTAAATGTTAATATTTAAATATAAAAATTAAAAAAGTACTGGATGATGAAATCCGTAGACTCATGCATTTGATCCCATCTTTTACAGACTCAAAAGATTTCGTGTACTTAACTAACTCTTTGAAGACTAGCTTTATATATGGAGTAAAACGCATAGTTCATACACATACATACATGTGTATACTTATTAATTGGAACTTACTAATAATATAAATAATTATTAATGAAAAAAATAGCTTGCAGATAGATGTGAATGAAAAAAGAGTATTTAAATCATTCTTTTCTTTGAAGAAAGTATTTAAACTCCAAAGTCTTTAAATTTGCCGGATATAAAATCTCAATTCATCGAAATCCAAAATTTTTTTATTTATCGCAATATAAATATGCACCTTCAGTTACAAAAAATTACTTTCAAAATCGAATTAATTTCCAAACTTACAATTGAACGAGATTTTCAAAGTTCAATAGCAAACAGTAAATTTAATCATACCTGTTCCTCTTCTTCATCACTGTTATGCGCTGAGTCTAAAGGCGAATAAAAATCGGCCACACTTTCTGCAGGACGACGTTCACTTTGGGAAGCCAAAAAGGGTGCCATCAAGGGAGAACGATCGGAAGGATTATTAAGAGCTGAAAACAATAAATAATTGTGTATTAAAACCGTATATGAAAAGAAAATTCAAAGCTTACCAGAAAAATATCGCCTAGCATGACGTTCTTGTGGTATAACACGGCAGTCTAAAAACCAGGCTTCACCCCATGCCAACACAAATGAGGATAAAATGAGAATGACTACAAATACTTGTTGAGTGGAATCAACCCACTACAAAGTATTAAAACAAAATACTTATTTATAACTAAAATAGTAATGGAATAAATTGTTGGTGTTTTTAAGCACTATGTATTTTACATTAGAAATGTTTGCAGTTATGTTACATTTTCATCTGTAACAACCTATAATAGAACGCAACTAGTTGTAAGTTGAAAATAGGACATTACAAGTTGTTACACTGTGAAAGCTGGCTGTTATTTACAGCAGCAAATTTATTTTGCTTTTACGCAATATGTAAGCCGTTTGCCGCGCGAAATGTGACAACCACACTTACAATAAACACATGGTATCTTATTCAAAAAAATTTAATTTTATGCTTATAACCTTATTGTTTGACAAATTTCTAAGGATTTTTTTTGCTTTCATGCAATTTTTTCAGCGAACAAATGCACAGAAATTCAAAATTTGCTTTGCCCGTCAACGTTTTTCCTGCCTTTCCGGCAAAATGCAGTTCTATAGCTTTATTTTTGTAATTTAAATATTTTTCTCAGCATTCATATTAATTGAACTCGCTGAAATGTTTACAGCTTTCTTATAATTCTTATATATATATATATATATATATATATATATATATATAATATATATATATATATATATATATATATATATATATAATATATATATATATATATATATATATATATATATATATAGATATATATATATATATATATATATATATATATATAGATATATATATATATATATATATATATATATATATAGATATATATATATATATATATATATATATATATCCATATATATATATATATATATATATATATATATATCTATATATATATATATATATATATATATATATATATTATATTTGTATATATGTATATATATATATATATATATATATATATATACAATATATATATATATATATATATATATATGCATATATATATATATATATATATATATATATATATATATATATATGTATATAGTGTATATATATATATATATATATATATATATATATATGTATATATATATATATATATATATATATATATATGTGTATGTATATAGTATATATATATATATATATATATATATATATATATAGATATATAGTATATATATGTATATATATACTATATATATATATATATATATATCTATATATATATATATATATATATATATATATAATTCTTCCAATAATTATATAAATTTTGGAATCATACTTATTTATGCTAATAGTTATTGTTATATTAAAACTATTTATTGGTAAGTAATATATAAATGTGGTCTTGTTATTTTAGAATTATTTTTAATTTTACTGACAATGCATACATAAATCCACAAGTTTTTGTTCATATAGAAATATTATTATGTATATACATATATTCATGTTTACAATAAATTATTAGGTTCATTAAAAGTTCTTTGAGTAGTTTAGTTTAATAAAAAATGGTAATTCAGTTTCTAATAAAGAATTCAAATTAAAGACGTTTTCTTAAAGAAAAACGATACTATAAAAATGTAACTTTAAAAGCTTCTTATTTTAGTCGCAGATACAAATTGAAAGTAATATTTTTTAAGCGATTAAGAAATTGGTTACTTACATCAAACACAAAAACCTTGGATATTAAAAAGAGGCAAGACCCACTTGTTGACAACTGCAATTCAACACAAAATACATGCTTTAATACTAACTTTTTCATATTATTGACTTTACCTTACCGCAATTATAAGCCAATGATTTATATACAGAAGTGCATAAAAGAATATTAAGACCAAAAATCGACAAATTGCAGCGGCTACAACGTCAAATAATGATTCATTCACAGTATAATGAAGTATTTGTTTTTGAAGCGCCAATATTATACTATCGCCATTTATCTACAATTAAATAAAGCTTAAAAAATTAAAAAGCAAATTAATAAGTAAAAGACATTGAATTACTAACCATAATGCATATCAGCCATAATAGTGATACAAAAAATAAATCAAAAGTTACAAATAAACAAAAAAATCTTCGTATTACTGACATACGACCATCTTGCATATAACCTCCAAGAAATTCTTCAGTTATAAGATTTATGGAATGGGTGCGTGCTAGAATATACAAATTAATAGTATCTTTATATGTAGAAATATTAGAATGTATGAAAATAATTACATACATATATCAAACCCGGAAGGATTGCCGACACCTCTTGGCTGCATAATACGAGTTTGATTTATCAATAATTCGGCAGTACTACGTAGATCCTCGGAACTATTTTGAGACATTATTTTATAGTTTTTGAATAACAAATCACATTTTCTTTTCCTATGATTATTTGTTGTTATTAAGTTTTTACTGCAAAGTAAAAGTAAAATATTCAATTATAAGAAAGTAATACAAATTTAACATATTTTTTTAGTTTAAACGTGAGTCCACAGACAAATTGTGAGGATATCTTTGAGATAAGAATTAAATACCAAAATAAACCATATTCAAAATGAACATTGCTATTTTGTTTTCATTAATACTTATAATGAGTATGTACATAAGTATGAGTGCATATATATGCATGTGGGTAGTGCGAAACTCAAAAAATTAACAAATGATTCCAAACTACATAGTGCGAATTGTTTAATTTTTGTCGATGCCTCTCCTGAAGGCTATGTGGTATAACATACGGAAAAGTAGTGATTACTATTGCCTTCAGCTTATAAGTTTAGTCTATTGCAAGGCATATTTAATGCACCTTGTTCTGTTGATAATAATATCTGAAAGACATTGCCAACTGGGATGCATGTGTACAAATGTATGTGAGTTCAAAACTGTGTAGTACACAATTAATGAAATGAAAACAATGAAATAAATACTATTGAATGATAACATCACAGCAATATGGCATCAGTTAATAAACTAAATGATAAGTGAATTAAAATCTAAAGTATCTACAAATTAGTTTCTTTATTTAGTACTACAAAATATTTTTGAAAAAATTTCTTGAAACTAAAAAAATTTGACAGTAGAAAATGTGCAATGTATTTTGTTTTGTTGTGGCCACAGTCGTTATTTTTATTTAATATTCTATATTACGTGTACCGTTTACACCTTGAAGCACTATTCCTTATTATTTTTCTTGTTTAAATTAATTTTTTTTTTTTTTGTTAATTTTACAAATTTATCACAATGACATTCATTCTCTTGATTTTGATGCAATTGCACTTCTTTCCACCTTTCAACAACAAAAAAGAAAACAAGCATCATAGATAGGAGAATTAAAATAATTTGACATACGTAGCTTGAGCTGCCATATCGTCAAAAAATAAGATCGTTTAGAATCGTAACATTAAGATACTATTACACTAACGTAATTAAAGTTTAGGGGAAGACCTCTTGATAGTAAATTTTAGACAGGCCAGATTTCTTGAAGCAATTGTGATTTTGTAGGAGTGAAAAAAGAAGAGGGGTACGGTCCTGCTTGTACCAAAAACCTTAATCAATTTTTCTCTGTTATATAATTCTCAATATTGCGTCATACTAGTTTTTGGGAAAAATATCTAACGCAGTCTGTCTGAATCCACAGAAACAAGAACTTTTCAACTTTAATGAGAGAAAAACTGACTTGTCTAAAACACGATTTAGAAAAATGTTGCTGGTAAGATAGAATAGAAAGTTTGTGTTCAGACGATAAGTCCTATTTAAAAGTTGTGGAGATGTTTGTCATCCATAGGTATGTGTACCCGTTTCCTTTCCCCTTGTCTCCATTCCCACACGCTCTTCAACAAACTAGCGATTTTAAAAATAATACTGAACAATCTCACCAAGCCTGATGTATAAACTTTTATGTAACTTGCAAAATTTCTACATGTGGAAGCAAACTTCTATCTCATTTCTCTATACCCTCTCCAAAAACTTTGCACCCAAGGCAAATTTATAAACCCTGTAGGATCACGCCACTAAATATGATGAATTGAAAAGTCAAACTCTAATTTAAATGTTTTTCTTTATTTAATCAAGATTCCTCACTGTTTTTGGAAGTGGAATATATGTACATATTTATTAAAAAGTAAAAATATTTATGTAGTTATTTTATATGTTAAACGGAATTATTGCGGCTTCCCTTATTCTAAATCCACCTTGTGCATAGCATATATCATTTCGTTATATATTTTCAAAAGCCACATATGCATGCAGAATATCGAAGCACACCACAACTGTAACTGATATTTTGCGAACTTAAATTTGAAAAATGTTTCAGAAGTAAAACAAAGTTGTATAATATGTATATCATAAAGTTATGAGTTGTAAGCAAGTAAAATTTTAATACATTTGCATTATAGATTAAAACTCTTTTGAAATCATATCACTATATCCAGTTAAAGAACAACATTCACAAAATTAATTATTATTCTTATATTCTGTTATTTGTAGCTCTAGCGCTGACTTAATGCTCAGATGTAAGAGATACATATATAATTTGTACTAATTAAAATCTGCTACCTCCTTTCTGTAAACGCAGGAAAACAAATCACCAGTAATGGAACTACTTTATCTTCATTTCACCAATGGCAGAAATTTTGTTGTGCGAAATATATATACATTGATTTCAAAATATGAAAAAAAATGTAATTCATATGTACATATGTACGTAAACCACTCCTATTAGATAAACATAAATATTTAACTAGTCTTAATTACTCAAATGTATTGAAATTATTTTAATATCGTCATAAGGTTTATCAGTTTTAGGATTAGTTTTCGAATTGCAAATGTTTTGGCAAACTTCCATACCCTTAAATACACGGCCGAAAACTGTGTGTTTGTTGTCCAACCAAGGCTGAAATTTCATATAAATATATTTCAGTTTCAAATACTTTTGTATTATAGCAAAATAAGTGAAACGCACCGTTGGTAGCACAGTAATGAAAAATTGACTGCCATTTGTATTTGCGCCTGCATTAGCCATGCTAACCGTATAAGGGCGATCATGTTTTAAACTAGGGCAGAATTCGTCTTTAAAATCATGGCCCCATATTGATTTACCTCCAGTGCCAGTACCAGTAGGATCGCCACTTTGTATCATAAATCCCTTAATAACTCGATGAAAAATGTGCCCATTGTAATAACTTCAAGAATTACAAAAATGTTTGTTTATATTAGTACAAAATTTATGCTTTTTATAACTTGTATGTTTACCCATTTTTAGCATGAACACAAAAATTTTCCACCGTTTTGGGACATTCCTTATAAAATAGTTTTATATGAATATCCCCCATTGTAGTATGCAAGACAACATTTTCGTACATTCGTTGTATACCTGTAATAAAATTGGTCTTAAAAATGTTTTTGCTTTTGAATTAAACAAACAGAAATAACCTTCTTCTTTTATTTTTAGAAAGCATGTAAACAAAATTAAATTTTTAGGCATTTGAATGAAAGGAATATGAAAAATGTATCAACTAACCTTGCCCCTCTGGAACAGCAATTATATCTTCCTTTGTAGGTTTTTCGTTAAATATGTCACGATCAACATCTTGTAAATCAGAAGGCAAACGTCGGCTGTATAAATAAAAACGTTGTTTCCTATAAAATTAAGTTTAAAATATTAAGAAACCTAATAATATTAAAGATGTTTATGCATACTTGTATGCAGTACAGAACAAAGTGGGATCGTTTGGTAAGTTTTGCAACGCAGGATTTTCACTAGCCTCTTGTTCTATTGTAAGAGCTGCTTTAACTCGTTTAGCTTTGCCCTAAAAAAAATTATTCTAACATGACAACGGACTGTATTTTATTTAAAAACATACCTGAAACAGGGCGATATGAAGTGGTCTTATATTATCAGTTTTCCCCAATATATTTACACATCTATTTGTCTTTATGTTGATAATTTTGATTCCAATCATAGTTGGGTACAGCAAAAAGTTACCACTAGCATCAAATGTAATATTATTACTCATATTAAAATCTGATTTTTCCAAATCCCTTTCAGAAGCCATTCTATAACAATTATTAAAATAATTATTTTATTTTTTGGTATTAGTGATTCTTACCTTCTTCCAAATTCCATATTAGGCAACGCATGGGACGTTTGCTGCATTTGAATAAAAGTCGACAAGGCTTCATCAAAGACCCTTATAAGTTTGCCCGTTTTAAACTTAAATAGTCTTACTTTACGATCTGTAGAGATGGTGGCGAAGCATTGGCCATCATGTGATACATCTAGGCCCGTCACCAATGTTTTGCATTTCGCAAACTCGAAAAGACCTTGGGAAATACGATTTTCGAAAATAATTTTAAAATTTCACAAATTTAAGAAAATTAGCTTACTAGTGTCTAATTTTGATTCAAATGTTACGTGCTTTTGTGGAAACTTATAATCATATTTAGAATTTTGCCAATATTCTAATATACCACTTCTATCCACAGTAATAACAGTTTCGTTTGGCACGTTGTAGCAAATGGCTATAACTGGTGCCAAATGAAGTTTATCTAATATATGAAGCACATTTCCATTGCCCTGCCCATCGTAAATGTAAATTTTATTAGATTCTTTGTCGCAGCTAAAACAAAATCAAAATCGAAACAAAATAAAAATCTCAGTTTAATTTTAATAATTTACATATTATTTGTGAAACATATTGTAAAATCTGTATTGTATATTAGTCGGATTGACTTACATGGCTAAACTTTGCACTGCATCACCAGGGGAATGTATCCAACAAGTGCAGCCTGGTGTGAACGTCAATTTGATAATATTGATCATATCGAAATTTACAACGTCAAAAATTTTTGCACATTTATCAGCTGAAGCAGAACATAACAATGTCCCACTAGAACTTGCAGTGAGGCTATGAATGGGCACTACAAATACAAATACAATAGGATAAATAATATTCTTTCTTTTTCACAAAACATACTTAAATGGCTTCTAAAATGCTTAACAAACTCAATGCCCTCTTCCATTTTTTTCCAGAATTTGATGTGACCGTCAACGCTGGCGGTAACAACAAAATCAGTTTTAGTAGCTACTAAATGGGTTATGACATCCCGGTGCATATAACTTTTTTCATAGCACTCGGCATCTGGTAAATTCTCCAGGAAAACATGTTCGTAAGGTAGAACTAAAATAATGTAGATGAATATTAAAGTTAAAAGTATATATATATTCACATTTGTATATCACCTTTTTTCTTTTTGGGCTTCGACGCAACAGACTGCTCGGTAGGAAGAGGTCCAATCCAAGCATCCTCCGTTTCATCTTTTTTGTCTTCCTCGCTAACATCAGCAGATCTTTTTAGGTCACATTTTTCGATATCTGAGCTCATTTTTTCAGTGTTTGAACATAAAATAATATATTTCACGTTTTCTCTGTTAGTAAACAATGCTGCTTCTTAGTTTTGTTGCCATTTTCCTTGAAACGCGAAATTTATTAAATGGTGAAATCCTATGTAAGGTGGCAACTGTACGAAATATGTAAGTTTTTTGCACAACCATTGCTTGCAGGTGAGTTTGCATATTTGAACATTTTATGCAATTGTGCATGTGTGCAACATTTCAATGTATATTGTTGCTATTATATAGCCTAGAATACGACTACACAAATAATAAGTACTATACTGTTGTATATGTTGCCGTAGCGAGCAGCATATACAGCACATAGTTCCTCTAAGAACTATGCCGAGTTGAAAAGCAATAAATTGTTATCAAAGATCATTGGGAAAATATATGTTTGCTATTAGCAGCGTCATCGTTGAAAGTGTTAGTCCAGTCTGTACTGTATCTGAAAAAGAATTATGGTAATTATGTCCAGTACTACTGCATAGTATGAATGTCCGGTAGCCCTGGTAGCGACCGCAAAAGAAAATTGAAAGAAAAACATTTCAAGAAGACAAAAACAAAAATTTAGATTAACAACGAAGAGAAAAGAAAAACATTAAAAAAGGGGAAAGGAATTTTTTCATATTTCTTATAAATTTTTTTTTATCAAAACGAATATATTTGTACAATTTATTTTGCACAAAAACGTGTTTATTTAATTTGACCTTAAAAATGTCAGATATGTTAAAAGAAGGCTCCTCTAACGTTGGCATAGTAATAAAAGCGCCAGTTGAACACCCTCGCATAAGAATCAATAGATGGCGGGTAAGGGAGGGTTTTCCGGTAAGCGCTTCACAAGTCATAATGCTCTATGAAGCCCTTCCATCGGAGGGTATTGAAGATGGTACTACAAAAATATCTACCAATATTGTTCATAAATTAAAAGCGCATCGAGTTGGTGTTGTTAAAAAACGTCTTTTCAAGGATGGAGCAATAGTTAAAGCAGAGTGAGTTTGTTTGTGTTTCTTTAAATTCGTAAATATGTATATCGATCCAATAATTTGTCGTTATACTATACTGTGTTTGCTTCAATTTGTTTTTTGTTTTTTTCGTTATACATTTTTATTTGTTTAATCTCTTAGTACACCCCTTTTGGAACTCTCTGAATGTATTCATACAACGGTAATCAAAGACATGTGCGCTGATTGTGGTGCAGATTTGCGCCAAAATGAAAATGTAGGTATACAATTATTATTTGGTAAACATTGTCAATAAATTCTGTGTAAGTGAAATTGCAAGGTAGGGGCAGGAGAAGTATATTCGCAAAGATTTACTGTTCAAAAGAAGAACATAAAAATAAACAAAAAATTGTTTTGAAATTTAAACAGTGTTAGTAAAAAAAATTTGAGAATTTTAACTTTCTGTAAACTAAAAAATAGCAAATAAAGTCGTTTTTATATATTATAGTTAGGGCTCGAAAAACAAAAAATAGAAGCAATAGGATTACAGTAAAGGAATGTCCAAAGAGGTATTCCATATTTTATCGTGCTATGTTTGCCAAGTCCTACTGATGAAATTCTTAAAAAAGATATTTTTTCGAAAAGGTTTATTCAACCAATTTCGAATGCTATATTTTGTAATATAATTAATAATTTAAAATTTAACCGCAAGTACATATATACAAAAATGTTCTTCTAATTTCTTCGATCTTCTTATTTTATATATTTGTATTTTTAATATTATTTTGAGCAAAAGATCCACTTTATTTTGTTTATAAAAAACAAGTTTTTATTTGTAACCAATATTTCGTTACCAACATGTGCAGCTTGTTCAGGGATATTTTCAAAAAACAATTATATATATATATATATATATATATATATATATATATATGTATATATATATATATATATATATATATATATATATATATATATGAATCGCCCATGATCTTCAATTTGAAAACCCAGAACAGGTGTTTGGACAAACGAAAATACTAAAATTTGGCGTTTTGAGACCGTTGGGGTATACTTACGCGATTTTGTCTATTTTATTTCAACTACATAATTAAATATATGCTTCCTTTCTATTTGTAGAAGTTGTTATGATTTTTTAAGATATAAAAAATGCACGATCTAAAAATTTACTTGAAATTTGTAAATTTTTGTCTTTTAATTGTTTAGTTATGAATTTTTTGTGCTTATAGCTTTTTTAAATTCAATTTAAAAAAGGAGAACGCTGCAGGCATTTTAATTGAAGGCTTATGTTGGTTTATGTTCTGCTGGAATAATACACGCATTTTCAATAGTCCAATACATCTACGAAAATTGGCAAAACGCCAAAAAAAATCGCGCGGTTTGCAGTACATTCTCAAAACTGTTTTGCGTTCTTAATGTGGTTGGCGTTCGAAAACGCCGCTTTGGTCAGAACATAGGCGTATGTATATATTACTATTTATTAATAAATTAAGAATTAGACCTTTAAGACAATGATAAAAGAATGGTGCAGACATCAACGACAAGTTTAATGCAATAAAACTAAGCTCAAATATGATAATATTAGGAGAAGTAAATATTTAAAAGAATAAATGGTATGGCATAGTCTAGGATAATGGCTAAACAGAAGATAGTAAGCTCATAAATTTCAACTATAAGCGTTGTTAGTGTTTAAAGGTACGGAACTTGAAGTATGGTAATTTATTTAAAAAAAAAAGCTAAAAATATTGAAATTCATCTAGTTCCTATCTTTAATTAATTTATTAAATTATTATAATTGGAAAAAATAAGTTAGCTCCTTCTAGATGGAGTTTTAAAAATTAAGTTGTATGCTAAATTTTTAGGGGAACACATCAGAAGCATCTGTACCTATGGTACATTCCATACCAGATTTAAAAGTTACACAAAAATTGGCTCAAAAGCTTGGCCACGATGATACGCGACGCTTGTTACAAGATCGGAAATTGGTTTTGTTGGTTGATTTAGACCAAACGGTAATACACACCACCAACGACAATGTGCCCAATAATATAAAGGGAATTTATCATTTTCAATTATATGGACCCACTTCGCCGTGGTATCACACACGTTTACGACCGGGTACACCAGAATTTCTCGAACGCTTGTCACAGTTTTATGAACTACATATTTGTACATTTGGTGCACGCAATTATGCGCACATGATTGCCCAACTTCTCGATCCGGAAGGTAAATTTTTCTCACATCGTATCTTGTCTAGAGATGAATGTTTTAATGCCACCAGTAAAACAGACAATTTAAAGTAAGTATAAATATTTTCTATTCTTAATCCATATTAAGAATTGTTATTTTAGAGCTCTTTTCCCCAATGGCGATTCCATGGTTTGCATCATTGATGATCGTGAAGACGTTTGGAATATGGCTTCAAATTTAATCCAAGTCAAACCTTATCACTTTTTTCAACATACAGGTGATATAAATGCTCCGCCAGGTTGTTCTAAACATGAATTAGATGGCGAAGGAGTTGATTTCAAAGGTACAATTGCAAGATTATTTTGTTAAATTTGTTGATTGATTATGAAAATTTTACAAAGATTTGGAAAATTTGAACTCCTTTGACGAGGACAAAATTTCAAAAGAAATGAACGAGTGTGATGATGAGGAGCAAAAAGCGGAAAAAACTGAAAGCACTGAGAAAGAAATTTATGAAACAAAAGTACAAAATGCTGAACAGCAAAATGAGAAATTGTCTGAAGCAGAAAATATAGGAGATAAAAGTACTAAATTTTCGGATTCAAATGAACAGCTTGGAAAAGAAAGTGAAGAGCTCAATAAAACAGAAACTGATGAGGAAGTTAAGGCCGCCGATGAGAACGAAAAGCCAGCCAGCTCAAATGCTAATATTCCCACAATTAAACTTTCCAGTGACAACGAAAATAAAATTGAAATACTCGATCCTGATGATTATCTTCTTTATTTGGAAGTGATATTGAAAAATATTCACTCTCGTTTCTATGCGATTTATGATGAGACCAAGGATATACCCGACTTAAAGATAATTGTTCCCAAAATTCGCTCGGAAGTTTTACGAAATTCTTATTTAGTCTTCTCCGGTCTTGTGCCCACAAATATGAAATTGCAACAGTCGAGGGCATATTTCATAGCCAAGAGTCTTGGTGCAGAAGTATCCCAAAATATCGTAGAAAATACGACACATTTAGTGGCAGTAACAGCGGGAACTTTTAAAGTCAATGCAGCCAAAAAGAACCCGAAAATAAAAATTGTCAATGCCAATTGGTTGTGGAGTTGTGCAGAACGTTGGGAGCATGTAGACGAAAGACTATTTCCGTTAGACCGTAAAATGAAAAGCAATAAGCGTCAGCCACCAGCTCATTGCCATAGCCCAGAACATGTCATTAATTACAGTGAAAAATCAGAAATATCATCGTCTAGTATGGCTCAGCAGAATGCTGCAGAGTCTTCAAAGTTTATCGATACCATTAATCCCTTGTTGTCATTCTCCAATGCCGACTTGGCAGATATGAATAAAGAGTTTGATCAATTTTTCGATTCTGATACTTCATCAGAGGATGAAAATGTCGATATTGGTAAGTATTTTAAGCTCTTTTTTGAAGAACTTATATAAAATTAGTATGTTTACTCATGTCTGTTTAGAAAATCCTCCCGTAGACAAGATTTTAAAAAAACGTAAACGCGAAGAAAATGAAGAAGAAAGAACGCGTAAGTTTTTCACTCGTTCCACAGAGCTATCAGTCTTAAATACTAGAGGACAAGATGTTGAAGATGATAAATCATCAAGTGACGAAAATATAGATGACGAAGAGGATGAAATGCCGAGTGAAAAGTTTCGAAGAGGTAATAAAATACGTCTTTAACGGGAAAAAATATAATTACTAAAGTAAAGTTTGATTGCATTGTAAGCGATACAGTAGATTTCGGAACGTTTAGGACATATTTATATATAAACGCATTAACAAAACACTTTAATTTCAGGCGGCAATCTACCTTCAGATTTGGAAATGGGTTCCGATTCTAATGATGACAGCGATGGAAACAACCCTGATGAAGAAGACGATGGCGATTGGAATATGATGGGTGCTGCTTTAGAAAGGGAATTTTTAGGACTTGAAGATTAAAGTGTGCTACAAGAGCGGACGCTCCATGTTAATTTTTTTCGATTTGATTCGAAAAATTGTTCTGCTTAGGTAATAATATCTTTTAATTGCATATATACGAAATTGTATAAACGAAAATGTAATTTTAAAAAAGTTTTCTTTTAATCATAAATTATCTTGTAGATTGTAGTTGTAGTCGGCATAAAACAATTATTAGTTTTACGAAACAAGCTATAATTGTATCATTCGCCTGAAACTGTATTTATAGACAGAACGAAAAATTCTGTAATATTTTAAAATTACCGGCTAATATGGTTTAAATAAAAATTAAAACGTTTGTTCGTTTAATTTCTGTACTTAGGATTAGCGAATTATTCATTTAAAAACTTTTTGATATTTAATGGGCAGAAAGTATAAGTTGAAAGATTTGTTAAAAATTTTTAAATAAATGCTTACAAAAGCCGTATGAAACAAGTTTATTAAAAATACAGAATCCCTTTATAAACAGCTATGTATGATATATAGTATATAGCTATATATGATATATAATATATAGGTATATATATTTTGTTGTTCCTTACTAATATTAACTTGTTACATGCTTTTGTCCAAATTAATATTTTATTAAGCACTCCCTTTTTATTTATTTTACAGAAGAATAAACCAGTGACAATTGGCGATACAAATTTAAATTTTATTGCAATGATAAAAATCACAATAAACCCTTACTTGTTCGGTGTACCCTTTTATGATTTAAAAACACTGTGCTCCGTCAGCTTTATGTTTTCAGTCGAATAAGAATTATTCGTATGATCGAACAATTTTTTAACATTTAAAATTTTCAATTTACTAAATTCCAAAAATTATACCAACAGAAATCGAATTAATGAATAACATATCAAATTATTAAATACTTTAATATTATTTCATAGCTCGAAGAGTCTTCTATACAATAGCAACTTTTTAAATATATTTCAAAGCAAGATATTAATTTATAAAATTATCTCAATTATGCTGAAGAAATAGACGAAGTTTCCGATTTGAATTACAATATGTTACAGATTTAAAGAAGTATGCTTATCAATAATATAAGAAATACTAAAAACATAACAAAATAAACTTCTGGTTACTATTTCTTATTTATCAATCAGCATACTTCTATAATGAAATAGAGAATAAGAAATTATTTCCGCCACAGTTTCTGAGTTTCATTCATATATTTTCGGCTGACTTAAAACGTGTTGTCAGTGGTTGGTTTGGTACGTTATGAAACTGTATTTTTGGGACTGTCTTGATATATAATTATGTACATTGTAACGTGTAATAATATTAACTTTGGAATAAAATATGTATGCGTATATAGTAAAAAATTTTTAATTATTCTAGAGCGTAAAAATAGAACAAGAATTGCGTAAACAAATCAATCTAATTAAAAACATATCAAGTAGAAAGGCTCTTAGGCCAATACTAATAAAAATTAGGATTTTATAAGAAGTTGATAATTACAGTTTCTATTACATTATATTTTTACCTTATTTTATAACTTGTAATTATGTGAGTTAGGCTTTTCTACTTGAGACCAACGATATATACTTCTATGTACATACATATTACGTATATGCATGTAATGATAATTATGTTTTATCATTTCCTTGGCGCATTTGTTTAAACCGACTTATACGTTTTTTAGGTGTGTGGGCATCAATGAATTTAATATCTGGCAATGGTTCAGGTTCCGTAAGAGGTTTTTCAACAACATCGTTCATTACCTTTAAATTAAAGTAAAAATTTTGCTATTTTTTAGGAAACAAATTTGAACGTAACTCAATATATAATAAATTATGTATGCACATTGTAACCAAAATTATTTAGCTATTAATGTATTTACTATTTGACACATTGTTGTCATTGTATTACTATAATATGAAATTTATTTATTTTGTGTTTCATATAATACAAAATTATCTAGGCTTTATTATGAAAGTTAAGAAAAACATATATAAATATATTTATAAATACAAAAGTGCAACTTACCTTATAATAAGCGCTTAAGCAATCATCCTCCTCTCTCTGACTTGACTGTTTCTTCGACTTTTTAACCTTATTGTTACTATCTAATTGTTTGACTATATCTTTCCCAACAAGTTTATTTTTCAATATAGATTTCGTTTGAGGAGGTTTCGAGAACTGAAATAATCCATGACTTATTTAATTATGTAAATATCTGAAGAAGTTAGGCGAATTCCCTCTACAGTTCAGGGAACTAAGAATTCGCTATTTCGTTATTTTCATTTTTAGAATATTTTTTTATTTCAAACAAATTTTTTTTTTTTTTTATTGCAACTCTCGTAAAGTAATTAGTTGCTTTCGGCATTCTCAATTGCCAAAACCTGTTGTGAATTTACTTTTGGAAGGAACTTACCTCAAACTTCGGGTTGATAAATGATTTTTGCCTGTCAGTCTCTTTCAGTGAGGGTGCCTTAACTTGTTCCTCACCCTCATAACTGTTAAGGAACAATGTTGAAGTTTTATTGAAATTTTCCAACGACTCTTTTGACTTTGCATATAAATTATAGAAATCTGCTGGGCTGCATAATGTTTTAGGTATTTCATTACTTTTGTAGCCCTCTTGTTTCGAGTGTTTAAATTTTATATGTAATGTATTAGAACTTTTAGAAGATTGAATAATCTGCTGGACCAAATCAAAATCTTGTTTGCTTTGATTTTCCTCCATAAATTGTATATTCTTCTCAACTTTATCTCGTATTAAATCCTTTTTGTTTAAGAAATTTTCTGATTTCTGTAAGCGCTTATCTTTATCTTCCACATTATTATCATCTAGCCTTATAATATCACGTTGTGGTATTTTAATTTTTGAAGGCAACATTTGTGTTACGGCTTCATGATTCCTAAACTCTAATGTTTGGTCTTCTAAAGCAAAGGATATGCGGCGTTCTGGTTTGTACTTATTACAGAATTCACTTTCAGCATTTTTTGCAAATTCTCTTTCGGGATGTTTGTCCTTCCCTATTGTAAACTTAAGATTATCGCTATTATCGTAATTTTCATCGTTTTCATCTTTATCGCTCAATTCTTTTTCACCTAAGATTTCTTCAGTCTCCTCTACAAGGTCCTCCAAATGTTCTAAAACATTTAATATATGTATTTTTTCATTTAATTCTTCTTGTGTATTCAAAGGAAGAAGATGTAATTTTTGCCTCATTATTTGAATTTGATACTCATAGAAACCAATTTGATCTTCAGTGTTAAGATATTTAGCTTGTTCTTTTACTAATGCCACCACTTCGGGCAATGTTTCATCTTCTACTTCCTCTACATCTGAACTCACATTATTCGTTATTAACGGATTTGGATATACATTATTATTTGTGTTCATCTTTCTACTGTCCATTATATAGTTTATGTTCTCTGCATTGTCTGTTTGTTTCGCGCTCGTGCTCTGAACATGAGCTAATCTCCTTTTTTCTTGAGGTAGTTTTATTTCACCTGACATCAGCTTACGCATATTTTCGTCATTAACTTCATCTACATGCAATGTGTCCAACTCTTGCTCCAATTCTTCCAATAACTCTGCTTCTTCCAGAATCTTGAAGACATCTTTGTCTGTTTTCTCGTTGACTGCACTTAAGTCCTTAGAATTTCGCCTTTTTTCCCTTTCTTCTCGATCCTTCGCCTTAGCCAGCTTGACGGCGATTCGATGTTTCTCTTTCCATAACTTTTCAGTTTCTTCATTAAATTCTTCTATAATTTCAAACTCTTCATGACCAGGCATAGCCCCATCCGTATAAGGTTTATGCAATTTGTTTCTAGAACAATAATGTTATACATATGCATAAATAGTTTTTGTGCAAATTTTTTTTTTCTTACTGCCACATATCTGCTTCCGTTCCCAGATTTTTTAGAAATTCTTTGGCCATTTTGATACGCAAGTCACAAATTTCCTTGGCTTTATGTGATGTGCATTTTGAAAAGTAGCCTTGGAAGTGACCGACTAAAACTTCATTCGTGTGTAACAAATATCCCGGCATAAAAGCCTTTTTGCCAACTGGCACCATCACATCTACTATTAATCGCTTGCCAAACATATCCATGTTCTCCTTGGCTGTCTCATGTTCTTTAAGGTACTTTTGCCAACGTTGAGAATCTTCTTCTATTTTTTGTAAAGCCTATAATATAAAGATTTAAGCATATAACATATATCGAAAAACTATGAACATATATAAGTGTACCTCTTTCAATATATCTTCGCGTTTGTTCATATTTGCTTCTAAAATTCGCAGAAAACATTAAAATTTAGACATGTGTTAATGTCGCCATGGAATAGTGTTTTTCTGTGATGTCGCTTCGAAAGTGGCAAAGACACAGCTGATTCATTAGCCATGCCAAGGCGCATCTATACTGATATAGCCTTGAGCCATGCCATGGTACAATTACCAAGTAACGACTACCTCAGTTACAAGGCTGGAAAAGTTTATATAATCGCTTTTATCTCATACCATATGATTACATATATATGTTAAACAGGTTTGAAGGTGAATATATATATATATATATATATATATATATATATATAGATTATATATATATATATATATATATATATATATATATTAGAAAGTGGTTGCTTAACACCACCTTCTCGTTGCATATAATTAGACTGTTTTGATTGTATCATGAAGTTTCCCATACCTGGTAGAAAATAATGGCATTAATTTCCAATTATAATTTTTGAGTTTTGTTTTACAATAACAGACAAAACTTTGTCAAAAATTGTAAATTGTCTATAAATCGAAATGTCTGGTCAATATCCTGGTGGTTATAACAATCCTTTAGCAGGCCATCGAGGTCAATTTAATCCGCAACAGCAACAAATTATAAATCAAATGCAAATGAGTTCTGGCGGTGCTTCAAATATGATGGCTGGACCAGGTGGAGGAATGATGTCGATGGGTGGTAGTGCCTATGGCCAAGGCGGTATGATGCCGCAGCAGGGCATGGGAAGTTCAGTTAGTAATGCCGGTATGGTACCTGGTGTAATGAACACAGTAGGGATGCAGTCCCCATCACATGTTCAACAGCACATCATGCAGCAGCAACAACAGCAAATGGGATCAATGGCAGGGCAAATGGGAATGAGTATGAGTGGTCATCTCAGTATGAGTGGTAGTAGCACTCAAGTTACAAATATCGCACCCCAACAGCAACAGTTGCCACCACAAATACAACAAAATGTAGGTTTGCAGCAAGGTCATCAAATGCAAACCGGCCCTAGTATAGGATCAATTTTATCTCAACAGCAGTCTATACAGCAGCAACCACAACAGAATCCGAGTGCACAACAGCAACAAACTCAAATGCCTCAGAACCCAGGTCAACAACAATTACAATCGTCCACTAACAATGTGTTATCCATATCCCAACAACCCCATAAGGAAATTAATATCGTTACTCTATCTCGAGTTGGTCAAGAAACAGTGCAGGACATTACCTCTAGATTTCAAGAGATATTTACGGCACTTAAAGTTATACAACCTACATCAAGTCGAGATAACGGAACAGTGAAAAAGGTTCAAGAACATTTTCGAACTATTCGGTTATTGTTTAAGCGTATGCGTTTGATTTATGAACGTTGTAGTGATGGTTATCCACAAGGTAAACGTTTTGATAAATTTAGTAGACTTTTGTAAGTTTTACACTTCTATTTAAGGTATGGAGTATACCCATGTCGAAAGTTTAATACCTTACAAAGATGAGACTGAGCACCGAAACTTGGAAGGAACACAATGCGAGGAATACCGCAAAGCGCTGCAAGAAAATCAGGAACTTATAGATACGGTGAAGTTGAAAAACCGCCAACTCAGGGAGATTATTGACCGTACTAGGATAATTGTTTGGGAAATAAATACTATGCTTAGTATGAGAAGATCATGAATTGAAGATGTGCATTGAAATTAGTTTATAATTAAGAAAAACAAAGTATTGGAGAAATAAAGAAACAATAAATATATAAAATAAAAAATCATTTAATTTCAAAACTTTTGACAACATTTATAGCTTATTACATTCCAAATGTTTTTGAATTTCAATAATTATAGAAATTAATATTTTCTTTACCTATTTTATGGGAAGCATTTTCAATTAATTTTAAATTATGCTACTTTTTTAGTTCATAGGTATTTAGAAATATGATTAAAAAAATGCGAAATTTTTTTTAATATTCCTTGAATTGCACTATAATGCATAGTTAGTTTTAATAAACGATTTGGTGAAAAATATATATGTATTTGAAATTTCAATTTTAAAAAAATTTGGAATTATTAAAAATAAAAAATTCATTTGTAAATAATTTTTTTGTTTTTGAAACCAATGGTTTCTTAAGCAAATCGACAATTTAAAGATACTCCACTAGTACGTGGAATAATTTTGCAATTAACTCCGGTGCCATCAGAACTCACAACTTCGCCACCAGGGCATTTATATAGTAAGGGTTTGTTCTACGTATTAAAATGGAGCATTAATATACAGCAGCTAAATATATCTAAATTTAATATTTTACCTGTAATTCATGTATGTCCTTCTGAATTTTCATATCATACACGGGTTTATGTACAACTGGGTTCTGCAAGCCACTTTGAATATATTCCATCAAACGCGAAGCAAATAATGGCATCATTTCATCGGAAACATTTCCTTGAAATCCCAATATACTTTTTAGGCTTTCGTTATTATTACCAGCAGATAAATTCGTTTTTTGAACTCCTGAAGAATTTAAATTTAACACTGCTTCAGCTTGTGGCGTTAAGTTACCTATTGGAAGAGACTGCGAAGTGTTAAAGCGAAGCTCAGCTTCTTTGTGTTGAGGCAGTTGAAAGCTAGGATTTAGCGGAGGACTGGATACCAGGTTTATAGAACTGGTGGGAGTTTCTATTATCATATTTTGAGCTCTTGTTGGCGAATTGACATATCCATTCACGGTGTTCTTGCTATTGTTTCTAGCAACAGAAAAGCGAAAATTTTTACTGAAAATATTTATAGAACAATTTTGAATTAATATAAAATTTATTAAAACTAATTATAATTGAAGCAAACCTTTCAACGTTCGGTCCACGGTGTCTTTGAACGCGTCCAATGTTAACACCAGTGCAAGGTTTATTATTATGAAAGTTTCCATTATTAAAACCATGCTGGAAATTATTACCGCGATTCCCTCTATTACGCCTATTTCCTTTATGTACCCAATTGTTATTTTTGACCTGAACATCCAATGGTAGTAACGTTGGAATACCACGTGGTCTGTTTGCAGCATTATTTGGAGCCATCATGCGATATTGCACTGCACTCATATTCTGCGATTTCTTGTTGCAATTGTTTAATTTTTCCCGCAGATCATTTCTTTGGTCATGGCAATCTATATATGATGTCGACGGATCAGGTCCTTTCCAAATATCGGTGCTTAATTCTTCAATAGGTGTCTCTTCGAACTCTTCCTTTGCTGTTAGCATTAACATATCATCATCTTCCTCCTCATCATCAATATTGCCTTTACGACGACCAAATTTCGCATCCTTACCGTTACTATTGATAATTACTTTTTCGTGGTTATCCTTTGTAATACCACTAGCTGACTTTTTAGATATAGCAATATAATCATCTGTATTGAGTACATCAATTATGAAAACACGGTCATTATATATTTGTTTCTAGAAAACATACTTACCCAGAGATAAGTCCATGATTTCATCTATTTTTAGTGCCATCCTAAAAAGGATTTTGTCTATATTTTTGTATAAAAACCCTAAGAAAGGAAATATGTACATATGTGTATGCCTTGTGAACAACTTATTCTACTACAATACACCAGCTTTTTTTGAATTTACCGTTTGTTGTTAAAGAGATGCCAGAGAATAAAGTTTTAAACATGAAGTAAATTTTGGAAATGTTGACTAAAACATCCGTCTCCACGAGATAGCAAATAAGCTTTGACGATGTATCAGACTCAAAAACTCCCAGTATAGACAGTGGATAGCCTGCATCGTACGTCCCTTTTCACACACATCAGGTTTTCTTGATCAGTTTTTCTTCAATTTATATATATATATATATATATATATATATATATGTATATATGAATGAATATATATATATATATATATATATATATATATATATATATATATATACAGCAGTGTTAATCGCCTCACGCAAAGTAGAATAACAATCGTAATTATTGGTATCTTTCGATGCGAGCAGCTCTCACATCAGTTACAGAAACAATGGAAAGCTCTAAATATATACAACATACGTTGTTCATATACCACCACTTGGTTAATTGAACATTTCAGTATTAAGTGCGTAACACTATAGGATACTCAACAGACACTAAATTCTATTTCTTTTAATCTCATATATATCAACTCATGGATGGATGGATATTGACTAGGATTTAATATATCGGCAAGATATATATCATGTGATGGTGTACTAAAACTTACAATGTTTATCAGTATACCATGGTAGCCCAGTATTAACTAAAAAACTTGGCAGGACTGTTTCTGCCTATATGTCAAAAAAAAAATTATGAATTCAACCCAAGGCAGATTAATCTGCCTTGAATTCAACTGTTTCCGCATGGGCTCATTCATTTGGTTTCTACTCTCCTTTGGGGCAGTCATAAGTGATTAAGGCTTGATTTCTTATACCAGAATATGGTTTGAATCGCTTCATCATTCGTAAACTTTATTTTGTTCAAGGAGATTTGTGTGAAGCAATTTGAACATGCTGTTCATATTTTCATTATGGTCGGCTAGGTAAGTGAATTTTTATGTATTTCTGTATTAGATTTTGTATTAGGCGGAATCTTATACTTTTATTACGATAGCTTTTTCAATTCTAATAGAAGCCAAACGTTTCGCTAAATCAAAAAGCTTTTCAAATTATGTGAAAAGGTGAAACATTTGTTAAAAGTATACCTTTTGGTTATTTAAAGCTATATATGTACATATGTATTAATTGCCGTCACTTTCTTGAATGTGCAGTGGTATATAACTATGGTCTTAGAGTATTTTTCTTGATACCGTAGAACTCTCCAAGCTGCTAAATCAAATTGCGTGATTTATCAAAAACGGATTGTAGTTAGAATAAATGGTCTAAAGTCTGTGGTCTAGAGAAACCGCCGCAACATTTGTATGATGTAGAAATATTCACCAGTATTATGAATGGCGACGTCGATGAAACATCAACACGACATCAAAAATCATTCCTTGTTCACTCTATCGACAGAAATTAACTTCTGGTAACATGTTCTATTAATATTATATGCCTTGGAGAAATTTGCCTTAAAAATTGTCGACAATTAAATGACAACTTCGTGCTGTCGTGTTGATGTGACGTCAACGTCGCCTTTCATAATACGAGCGATTTTTTATACTATGAAATTTAATATTAGACATTGTCACAGTTTTATTCTAAATGAGATTTACTTGTTCAGTAGTTGAACAATGTCAATATGTTTCGTGCGTTTATTTATGGAACCTCATGCAGTCGAATCGATCCGTTTTTTGTCCATTAGTACCGTATGAATTATTTGAAATAATGTTAAGATATTCGAATGGATATTTGAATTACTGTAAACTTCATGAGGTTTTTTAATAGCTGCAGTGTTTTAACATACATATCTATTTTATTCTCTGTGTCATGTATTATTTACGAATGATCAATTTTTCTTCTTACAGAAATGCCGAATAAAGTGTAAAATTAATATAAATTTGAGAAATTGCCTTGCTGCATATACACATCTTTCTGAGTAATGCACTGATGAACAGTATTTTTTGAAAACTCAGGTATGGTTATTTTCTTGGGGTATTTAAAAATATTTCAATATATAAATATATTCAAATCTTAATAAATACATCTGATGATTAGTTTCTGACACCTCTCATGAATAAATATCATTGATTCAATGTAAACATTTACTGATGCAAAAATATGATTATAAAAATATATAAATTCTTTGTTATAATGTATACTTAAAAATATATAAATCTTTTCAAATTAGATTGCCAACTTCTCCGATTGAAATGTAACTTTTATGAATCGTTTGGATATCTTGGGTAAGTGATTTTTAAATAGCTTTAAACCAAAACTTTAATTGGAAATATTTTCTAAAGCGAATTTTGAGTCGCTATTTAATAGAATCACAAACTGTTCTATAGTGCTAAAAAAAAACTCGCAGATTAATGTAATTTCGCCCAAGCAATACCCAAATTGGTGTAAAAATTTGCGGAGCATAAAATTTTTGCGAAATGTACATCTATAAAAACCTGTTTTATTTACAAAATCTGCTAGATTAGATTTTTGAACGCAGTTTTTAATTAAAATGAGCTTTGCGCTTGATAAAAATTGATTAATGAAATGTTTTGATATTGTTTCAGGTTATAACTCCAAGTCAAACGATCTGTCCTAATTTTCAATTACATTAAAAGATTCAAGGTAATTAAAACAAATATTAATTTTAATGTTGTTAAATCTCCGATGACGATTACTTAAACCATTCACAGACACCAATAACGAGGTTAAAATGTCGACAACCTCTTTCAATATTCTTTTGAAATTGGGTGGCCGTGTTTTGATCAGTTATGGATAATGGTTACATATTGGCACTGAGCTTTATAAACATTAATTTTAACGTTTTTACAGCCTGCTATGAAGTTGACTAAACTATATTCTTATTTCAGAAAACTGACGAAAAAACGTGGGCATGTGTTTAAAGATCTCTGAAATATTAGATAAATATGAACATCAATCAACAAACTAAAACATAAATAAAAATAGTCCAATTTAAAACTTTGTCTTTAATTTATTTACATTAAAAGTCGTTTTTCACTAAATTAGCTTTTTCTCTCAAGGCCAATTCTTTTTCTTGGTTTTCTATCATACGTTCTCCTTTTGATTTTTTGCCAATGCCCAGTTTTGGCAATCCTCTGTTGAGGCCCTCTAGTAAAACGCATGCTTTGCATGGCTGCTGGGAGGATACGAAACGGCATCTTTCACAAATACCTCTCACAGGCTTCTTAATTGTATCTTTAAATCTTAATTGCTCGCCAGAGTGGATAATATCCATTATAACTGATGGCCTAACCTTTTCCAGATCTTTGAGGAAAGCCCTTGCATGACCGCGATATGCATTTGGAGCAAACACGCATTCTGTTGAAAAATAGACAAGTTTTTTGTAGTGCGCATACATTACAATTTCTTTTTCGTACGTATATTTAAGAGGTTTCACCCTCGGTATAGAGTCCTCGCTACCTCCTGTTTTAATATCTGTACATCTTCGTAAACGTGCTGTGTCGCCGCGTAAAATGTTCATTAGTACCGTTTCAGCTATATCATCGGCATTATGGCCCGTTGCTATACTATCGACTTTCAATAATTTTGCACCTCGATCTAAAGCTTGCCTGCGAAAAACGCCACAGAAGGTGCAATTATTAGTACGACCTATTTGAGCTACAATGCGATCCATAGTCCAACCATAGAGTTCCTCGTATGAAAGAATTTTGAGGGGTATTTGATAATCATCGCGATTTTGCTTTACAGTTTCTAAGCTATCATCGCGATATCCCGTAATACCTTCGTCAATGGAAAGGAGAACGAGATCTAAACCATAATTGTGTCGTTCGTTAAGAAGTTTTAAACTAAAAGTAGATTACAACTTTGATGACTGCTTCAACAAGTGAAAAAATTACTTACACATGAGCCAGCACTGTGGAATCTTTGCCGCCACTTGCAGCTACAGCAACCTTTTCACCATATTGAAATAAATTACTAGAAGTTATTGTATGATGAATTTCTGCTTCGAACGCTGCAAAAAAGCACTCCTTACATAGAGCATCTGCTGTTTTCGGCCGCTGGAAGAAATAAATTTTTCAAAGGATGAATTTACTTAATAAAATTATAAATTTCCTACCTTTAAAACAGCTTTATTGCCGCAGTTAGATTTACAATTTATTGGCATTGTGAATTTAAGAACTAATGTTTTCTAAGAAGGAAAAGAGCTCGTTTATGTTTTGTCTTATGGTCACGGAAATGATAACTTTGTTTACTAAAAAACTATCAGCTGTTTTTAATTGCTGTTGAGACATTTTGTTTATTACAAAAGAAACGAAGGTAAAAACGTAATGTAAAAATAATAATATATACGTAGAGTAATGATAGGAAAACAAGGTGCCAAATATGTAATAAAGCTGATAGTCAAAAGAAAATTGAAATTTAAAAATTTCAACAAAAAGAAAATTCCTTCTTTGTGACATTGGAATAAATATCGTGATTAATACTGTGCTTCTAAGTGCGACAATATTTTTTTTTTATAAAATTAATGGAAAAATGCAGGTAATATAAAACTGCCAAAAGTAAAATACATAAAAAAGTGCCAAAAAAATCTGCTAGAGAAAAACCTAACTCGTCCATGTAATTATGTTCATACGGGTGAATGTATGTAGTTCTTTCAAGATAAATATTAATTAAACGTTCAACAAAAACTAAAGTTTTCCTTATACTAAGAAGTAATAAATATTACATAAAAATATGGGTAATGCTGGCAGCACCAGTATGCAAAGAGAACGCCATAAGTCAAGCGACATTTCCACACCGAATTCACCATTTCAGGAACTGCCCTTAAGAGCTGAGACAAGTTTGACGGGTCAGGGTATTGCAGCAGTCAGTGGTGGTCAGGCATTTACTTTTGATAAATGTCGTGATTCCGTTTTAATCGGTGGCTCATCACAAGAAGACGACGAAACAACATCCGAACCCTATTATACGAAGCCAATAAGAAAAACCGCAGCTGAAACACAACAGCAACAACAAACAACCGCTGCCTCTGTCGACCCTGAATTTAGTTCAACTGAACCGCGCAAACGCTCAAGTACTATATCGGAGGGCACAAGAACTTCATCATCATCAACTGTAACACAGATGTCTCAAAATAAAGGTTCTACCGCTACAGAAGGAAATGAAAATAGCAAATCGCAGCAAGAACAAGATGACGATGATTTGAGTAATCCTGCACTACCTACCGTTTTGCGCTGGGATGGTGGAGGCCAAAATGTTATGATATCCGGTACATTTACAAAATGGAAACCTATACCCATGGTGCGCAGTCATGGCAATTTTGTAACAATTATCGATTTGCCTGAGGGAGATCATCAGTACAAATTTTGTGTTGATGGTGAATGGAAACATGATCCCAAACTGGTAATCTCCATGCATTCTTTAATATAACAAATCATTTTGTCCTGTAACTTTGTTGGTGAAAATCGATATAAGCTTGAAATTTATGTTTATATACATACATTCATTAGTTCTTTTTTATATACGTACATACATACATATTCGTTTATAGTGTACATATGCAGATGTGTGCATTATATAAACATAAGAACAAAAAAAAAAAATTGGAAGTTTATTACATACATATATTAAAAATTTTTAGCTAAATGTACTCATATATATATACATATATAACGTTAATATATGACGTAGTTTGTTATTTTATTTCTACGCTGCTTTGCGATAATCTAAATATGAAGTGGAACACTTAATTGTCGATGATTATGTTTGTTGTGCAATCACTTTTAAACTATTATTAATTTCTATTTAGAACTTAAAATAATTACTTAGAAGGAAAGAGGGGAGCATTAAGCCATATAATTAGTTGTAAATACAGAGGTTTAATGTACCTAGAGCTTATCGTAAATTAATTTAAAAAATCATAAATCGGAAACTAATAATTTTGAACTTAGTAATTTAATCTATGCACTCCAATATTCATTCTTGACTAATTTCCTATATATTGTATTGATATTGTCTAATGTTAATGCTTAATTTTTTTCCAATATAATGTGTGTGCCTTTAATTATTACACATACATACATAAATATGTACATACATACGTACATATTTGGTTTTATTATTATTTTTTTGCGAACAATAATAATGGCATCACTAGAAAACAAATTAATTAGAAACAAAATTGTTTCTTATTTATTTTAATTTGTGAAGATTCATTTCGTTGTTACTAATATATGTACACATTCAATTACAGAAAAGCGTAGAAAATAATGCTGGTGAAAAGGCAAACCTGGTATCTGTTCGGCAGTCAGATTTCGAAGTTTTTCAGGCTTTAGCTAAAGATAGTGAAAATTGTGTTAGCAACGCGGATAAAGAGTATTCGCAAGATGTGCCACAATCGAAACCATGGGAAAAAGTATCGGGTCCACCTATCCTACCGCCTCATCTATTGCAGGTTATTTTAAATAAGGATACTCCCTTGTCAGTAAGTTTATAAATATGTACATCTATATAATAATCCTTAACAACAAGAAAGTCGTAACCAACATAACGTGATATTCGTATTTGAGGAGAATTATTTATTCATGTCGATCCGACTCATTTGTTAGGTCTAGTCATGGTACAATAATTATTTACCATTGGTCTAGTTAACATATTAAAATAAAGTATTACAAAAGACGTTTTGGAAAAGAAAATATAGAAAATGTATACGCATACATATATATACGTCTATCAGTCGCAAAGCAGCCTGAGTTTCACTCGCAGTAGTTAATTTCGAAGCCTCAAATAACTGTATTGATTTACAGTTCTTTTGAGGAATTTTCTGTGGTTAACTACGTTGCTACTTCCTATGTGAAAGCATAGGTTGTGTACAGTCAGAAACGGATAAAATAAGGGTTAAAAACATCCCCAGTGTATGGACTCAGTCACCACCGGCATCTGTGCACCAAATACTTTACAAATTCACTTTGTAAATTTGTAAAGTAAAATTACAAATTTATTACTTTTATTTATTATTAACTTTTATATATTATTAATTTTACAAATTTATTATTAATTTTACAAATTGTAAAATTACAGTTGGAAAAATCACGAAACAATTTAATTGCATAAAGCCATTTTATCGTTAATTTAATTTTCTTGAAATTGTAAATGTAGCCATCAATATTTGTTCGTTTAAAGCTAATTTAATTAATTTAAATATCACTGTCTATACTAATCGGCTAGCATCACTGGCGATCAGACAAATTGGCTATAACTTAAAAGATAAATAAACTAATTTCACTTCATTTATCAATAATGCATTAATACTTCACATATAAGCCATTATAATTACTAATACCTCTACTTTAAAATTTAACATCTGTGGGTTACGATCTTTTTATTTATTTAATATTTTTACGCTTAAGCTTATTTAGTTTTTAACTATAATTATTATATTTTCTCTCTACATTTCTTTTAATTTGGAAACAGTGTGAACCAACTTTGTTGCCCGAACCAAATCATGTTATGCTAAATCATTTATACGCGTTATCAATAAAAGATGGTGTAATGGTTCTAAGTGCTACTCATCGTTATCGCAAGAAGTACGTTACTACTCTATTATATAAACCTATTTAAGTAACTAACCGAACAATAATTAAAATATAAATATATGTGTATATGTACTCGTATTTCGAATTAATCAAATTAATAATCGAATAAAAGCTATATATATTTTACCTTCTTAAAAATTTAATACTAAATATTTTTATTATTTATTTATTTATTTATTTAGTATTAAGATTATATAAATACAATAACAATATACATATTTACAAAGAAGTATTTAGCACTGGCAACAAAGCCATCGGCTAGGTCTTGTTCTAAATTTAAATTATTATTTTTGCGATGAAATCGTAAATCGAGTTTATATTGTCTGTATAGGGGTTTGTGAGTAAAGTCGTAAAATTGTTAGATATATATAACAATGTTACGAAGATAAAAAAATAAGCTTCTTTACCTTTCAGAATGAATTATTTTGGAAATTATTGGCTAAAAGGAGAGTTCTCCCAAAAATTTTCCCACTTCTAAGAAAATTGTTAAAAAGTTGATTTTTTTAACAAAGGGAAAGCCCTTATGAAATTTTCAATTTTCGTTTATGTCCAGGAAATGAAAAATATGCTTCTAAGCTTTCAAAATCGATTTGTTTTGGAAACTATTGGGAAAAATAAGGGTGCAAACAAAAAATTAGCCATTTCTAAGAAAATTTTTAAAAAGTCGATTTTTTGAACAAAAAAATATATTTGAAATTTTCGATTATGTCCTATAAAATGAAAAATATGCTTCTAAGCTTTCAAAATCGATTTGTTTTGGAAACTATTGGGAAAAATAAGGGTGCAAACAAAAAATTAGCCATTTCTAAGAAAATTTTTAAAAAGTCGATTTTTTTAACAAAAAAATATATTTGAAATTTTCGATTATGTCCTATAAAATGAAAAATATGCTTCTAAGCTTTCAAAATCGATTTGTTTTGGAAACTATTGGGAAAAATAAGGGTGCAAACAAAAAATTTGCAATTTCTAAGAAAATTTTTAAAAAGTAGATTTTTTTAACAAAAAAATATATTTGAAATTTTCGATTATGTCCTATAAAATGAAAAATATGCTTCTAAGCTTTCAAAATCGATTTGTTTTGGAAACTATTGGGAAAAATAAGGGTGCAAACAAAAAATTAGCCATTTCTAAGAAAATTTTTAAAAAGTCGATTTTTTGAACAAAGAGGTACCCCTTATGAAATTTTCAATTTTCGCTTAGGTCCTATAAAATGAAAAATATGCTTCTAAGCTTTCAAAATCGATTTGTTTTGGAAATTATTGGGAAAAATAAGGGTGCAAACAAAAAATGAGCCATTTCTAAGAAAATTTTTAAAAAGTAGATTTTTTTAACAAAAAAATATATTTGAAATTTTCGATTATGTCCTATAAAATGAAAAATATGCTTCTAAGCTTTCAAAATCGATTTGTTTTGGAAACTATTGGGAAAAATAAGGGTGCAAACAAAAAATTAGCCATTTCTAAGAAAATTTTTAAAAAGTCGATTTTTTGAACAAAGAGGTACCCCTTATGAAATTTTCAATTTTCGCTTAGGTCCTATAAAATGAAAAATATGCTTCTAAGCTTTCAAAATCGATTTGTTTTGGAAATTATTGGGAAAAATAAGGGTGCAAACAAAAAATGAGCCATTTCTAAGAAAATTTCTAAAAAGTCGATTTTTTGAACAAAGAGGTACCCCTTATGAAATTTTCAATTTTCGCTTAGGTCCTATAAAATGAAAAATATGCTTCTAAGCTTTCAAAATCGATTTGTTTTGGAAACTATTGGGAAAAATAAGGGTGCAAACAAAAAATGAGCCATTTCTAAGAAAATTTTTAAAAAGTAGATTTTTTGAACAAAGAGGTACCCCTTATGAAATTTTCAATTTTCGCTTAGGTCCTATAAAATGAAAAATATGCTTCTAAGCTTTCAAAATCGATTTGTTTTGGAAACTATTGGGAAAAATAAGGGTGCAAACAAAAAATGAGCCATTTCTAAGAAAATTTTTAAAAAGTAGATTTTTTGAACAAAGAGGTACCCCTTATGAAATTTTCAATTTTCGCTTAGGTCCTATAAAATGAAAAATATGCTTCTAAGCTTTCAAAATCGATTTGTTTTGGAAACTATTGGGAAAAATAAGGGTGCAAACAAAAAATGAGCCATTTCTAAGAAAATTTTAAAAAAGTCGATTTTTTGAACAAAGAGGTACCCCTTATGAAATTTTCAATTTTCGCTTAGGTCCTATAAAATGAAAAATATGCTTCTAAGCTTTCAAAATCGATTTGTTTTGGAAACTATTGGGAAAAATAATGGTGCAAACAAAAAATTTGCCATTTCTAAGAAAATTTTTAAAAAGTAGATTTTTTGAACAAAGAGGTACCCCTTATGAAATTTTCAATTTTCGCTTAGGTCCTATAAAATGAAAAATATGCTTCTAAGCTTTCAAAATCGATTTGTTTTGGAAACTATTGGGAAAAATAAGGGTGCAAACAAAAAATGAGCCATTTCTAAGAAAATTTTTAAAAAGTAGATTTTTTGAACAAAGAGGTACCCCTTATGAAATTTTCAATTTTCGCTTAGGTCCTATAAAATGAAAAATATGCTTCTAAGCTTTCAAAATCGATTTGTTTTGGAAACTATTGGGAAAAATAAGGGTGCAAACAAAAAATAAGCCATTTCTAAGAAAATTTTTAAAAAGTCGATTTTTTGAACAAAGACGTACCCCTTATGAAATTTTCAATTTTCGCTTAGGTCCTATAAAATGAAAAATATGGCTCTAAGCTTTCAAAATCGATTTGTTTTGGAAACTATTGGGAAAAATAAGGGTGCAAACAAAAAATGAGCCATTTCTAAGAAAATTTTTAAAAAGTCGATTTTTTGAACAAAGAGGTACCCTTTATGAAATTTTCAATTTTCGCTTAGGTCCTATAAAATGAAAAATATGCTTCTAAGCTTTCAAAATCGATTTGTTTTGGAAACTATTGGGAAAAATAAGGGTGCAAACAAAAAATGAGCCATTTCTAAGAAAATTTTTAAAAAGTCGATTTTTTGAACAAAGACGTACCCCTTATGAAATTTTCAATTTTCGCTTAGGTCCTATAAAATGAAAAATATGCTTCTAAGCTTTCAAAATCGATTTGTTTTGGAAACTATTGGGAAAAATAAGGGTGCAAACAAAAAATGAGCCATTTCTAAGAAAATTTTTAAAAAGTAGATTTTTTGAACAAAGAGGTACCCCTTATGAAATTTTCAATTTTCGCTTAGGTCCTATAAAATGAAAAATATGCTTCTAAGCTTTCAAAATCGATTTGTTTTGGAAACTATTGGGAAAAATAAGGGTGCAAACAAAAAATGAGCCATTTCTAAGAAAATTTTTAAAAAGTAGATTTTTTGAACAAAGAGGTACCCCTTATGAAATTTTCAATTTTCGCTTAGGTCCTATAAAATGAAAAATATGCTTCTAAGCTTTCAAAATCGATTTGTTTTGGAAACTATTGGGAAAAATAAGGGTGCAAACAAAAAATGGGCCATTTCTAAGAAAATTTTTAAAAAGTCGATTTTTTGAACAAAGAGGTACCCCTTATGAAATTTTAAATTTTCGCTTAGGTCCTATAAAATGAAAAATATGCTTCTAAGCTTTCAAAATCGATTTGTTTTGGAAACTATTGGGAAAAATAAGGGTGCAAACAAAAAATGAGCCATTTCTAAGAAAATTTTTAAAAAGTAGATTTTTTGAACAAAGAGGTACCCCTTATGAAATTTTCAATTTTCGCTTAGGTCCTATAAAATGAAAAATATGCTTCTAAGCTTTCAAAATCGATTTGTTTTGGAAACTATTGGGAAAAATAAGGGTGCAAACAAAAAATGGGCCATTTCTAAGAAAATTTTTAAAAAGTCGATTTTTTGAACAAAGAGGTACCCCTTATGAAATTTTAAATTTTCGCTTAGGTCCTATAAAATGAAAAATATGCTTCTAAGCTTTCAAAATCGATTTGTTTTGGAAACTATTGGGAAAAATAAGGGTGCAAACAAAAAATGAGCCATTTCTAAGAAAATTTTTAAAAAGTAGATTTTTTGAACAAAGAGGTACCCCTTATGAAATTTTCAATTTTCGCTTAGGTCCTATAAAATGAAAAATATGCTTCTAAGCTTTCAAAATCGATTTGTTTTGGAAACTATTGGGAAAAATAAGGGTGCAAACAAAAAATGGGCCATTTCTAAGAAAATTTTTAAAAAGTCGATTTTTTGAACAAAGAGGTACCCCTTATGAAATTTTAAATTTTCGCTTAGGTCCTATAAAATGAAAAATATGCTTCTAAGCTTTTAAAATCGATTTGTTTTGGAAACTATTGGGAAAAATAAGGGTGCAAACAAAAAATGGGCCATTTCTAAGAAAATTTTTAAAAAGTCGATTTTTTGAACAAAGAGGTACCCCTTATGAAATTTTAAATTTTCGCTTAGGTCCTATAAAATGAAAAATATGCTTCTAAGCTTTCAAAATCGGTTTGTTTTGGAAACTATTGAGAAAAATAAGGGTGCAAACAAAAAATGAGCCATTTCTAAGAAAATTTTTAAAAAGTCGATTTTTTGAACAAAGAGGTACCCCTTATGAAATTTTCAATTTTCGCTTAGGTCCTATAAAATGAAAAATATGCTTCTAAGCTTTCAAAATCGATTTGTTTTGGAAACTATTGGGAAAAATAAGGGTGCAAACAAAAAATGAGCCATTTCTAAGAAAATTTTTAAAAAGTAGATTTTTTGAACAAAGAGGTACCCCTTATGAAATTTTCAATTTTCGCTTAGGTCCTATAAAATGAAAAATATGCTTCTAAGCTTTCAAAATCGATTTGTTTTGGAAACTATTGGGAAAAATAAGGGTGCAAACAAAAAATGGGCCATTTCTAAGAAAATTTTTAAAAAGTCGATTTTTTGAACAAAGAGGTACCCCTTATGAAATTTTAAATTTTCGCTTAGGTCCTATAAAATGAAAAATATGCTTCTAAGCTTTCAAAATCGATTTGTTTTGGAAACTATTGGGAAAAATAAGGGTGCAAACAAAAAATGAGCCATTTCTAAGAAAATTTTTAAAAAGTAGATTTTTTGAACAAAGAGGTACCCCTTATGAAATTTTCAATTTTCGCTTAGGTCCTATAAAATGAAAAATATGCTTCTAAGCTTTCAAAATCGATTTGTTTTGGAAACTATTGGGAAAAATAAGGGTGCAAACAAAAAATGGGCCATTTCTAAGAAAATTTTTAAAAAGTCGATTTTTTGAACAAAGAGGTACCCCTTATGAAATTTTAAATTTTCGCTTAGGTCCTATAAAATGAAAAATATGCTTCTAAGCTTTCAAAATCGATTTGTTTTGGAAACTATTGGGAAAAATAAGGGTGCAAACAAAAAATGAGCCATTTCTAAGAAAATTTTTAAAAAGTAGATTTTTTGAACAAAGAGGTACCCCTTATGAAATTTTCAATTTTCGCTTAGGTCCTATAAAATGAAAAATATGCTTCTAAGCTTTCAAAATCGATTTGTTTTGGAAACTATTGGGAAAAATAAGGGTGCAAAGAAAAAATGGGCCATTTCTAAGAAAATTTTTAAAAAGTCGATTTTTTGAACAAAGAGGTACCCCTTATGAAATTTTAAATTTTCGCTTAGGTCCTATAAAATGAAAAATATGCTTCTAAGCTTTCAAAATCGATTTGTTTTGGAAACTATTGGGAAAAATAAGGGTGCAAACAAAAAATGGGCCATTTCTAAGAAAATTTTTAAAAAGTCGATTTTTTGAACAAAGAGGTACCCCTTATGAAATTTTAAATTTTCGCTTAGGTCCTATAAAATGAAAAATATGCTTCTAAGCTTTCAAAATCGGTTTGTTTTGGAAACTATTGAGAAAAATAAGGGTGCAAACAAAAAATGAGCCATTTCTAAGAAAATTTTTAAAAAGTCGATTTTTTGAACAAAGAGGTACCCCTTATGAAATTTTCAATTTTCGCTTAGGTCCTATAAAATGAAAAATATGCTTCTAAGCTTTCAAAATCGATTTGTTTTGGAAACTATTGGGAAAAATAAGGGTGCAAACAAAAAATGAGCCATTTCTAAGAAAATTTTTAAAAAGTAGATTTTTTGAACAAAGAGGTACCCCTTATGAAATTTTCAATTTTCGCTTAGGTCCTATAAAATGAAAAATATGGCTCTAAGCTTTCAAAATCGATTTGTTTTGGAAACTATTGGGAAAAATAAGGGTGCAAACAAAAAATGAGCCATTTCTAAGAAAATTTTTAAAAAGTCGATTTTTTGAACAAAGAGGTACCCCTTATGAAATTTTCAATTTTCGCTTAGGTCCTATAAAATGAAAAATATGCTTCTAAGCTTTCAAAATCGATTTGTTTTGGAAACTATTGGGAAAAATAAGGGTGCAAACAAAAAATGAGCCATTTCTAAGAAAATTTTTAAAAAGTCGATTTTTTGAACAAAGACGTACCCCTTATGAAATTTTCAATTTTCGCTTAGGTCCTATAAAATGAAAAATATGCTTCTAAGCTTTCAAAATCGATTTGTTTTGGAAACTATTGGGAAAAATAAGGGTGCAAACAAAAAATGAGCCATTTCTAAGAAAATTTTTAAAAAGTAGATTTTTTGAACAAAGCGGTACCCCTTATGAAATTTTCAATTTTCGCTTAGGTCCTATAAAATGAAAAATATGCTTCTAAGCTTTCAAAATCGATTTGTTTTGGAAACTATTGGGAAAAATAAGGGTGCAAACAAAAAATGAGCCATTTCTAAGAAAATTTTTAAAAAGTCGATTTTTTGAACAAAGAGGTACCCCTTATGAAATTTTCAATTTTCGCTTAGGTCCTATAAAATGAAAAATATGCTTCTAAGCTTTCAAAATCGATTTGTTTTGGAAACTATTGGGAAAAATAAGGGTGCAAACAAAAAATGAGCCATTTCTAAGAAAATTTTTAAAAAGTCGATTTTTTGAACAGAGACGTACCCCTTATGAAATTTTCAATTTTCGCTTAGGTCCTATAAAATGAAAAATATGCTTCTAAGCTTTCAAAATCGATTTGTTTTGGAAACTATTGGGAAAAATAAGGGTGCAAACAAAAAATGGGCCATTTCTAAGAAAATTTTTAAAAAGTCGATTTTTTGAACAAAGAGGTACCCCTTATGAAATTTTCAATTTTCGCTTAGGTCCTATAAAATGAAAAATATGCTTCTAAGCTTTCAAAATCGATTTGTTTTGGAAACTATTGGGAAAAATAAGGGTGCAAACAAAAAATGGGCCATTTCTAAGAAAATTTTTAAAAAGTCGATTTTTTGAACAAAGAGGTACCCCTTATGAAATTTTCAATTTTCGCTTAGGTCCTATAAAATGAAAAATATGCTTCTAAGCTTTCAAAATCGATTTGTTTTGGAAACTATTGGGAAAAATAAGGGTGCAAACAAAAAATGAGCCATTTCTAAGAAAATTTTTAAAAAGTCGATTTTTTGAACAAAGAGGTACCCCTTATGAAATTTTCAATTTTCGCTTAGGTCCTATAAAATGAAAAATATGCTTCTAAGCTTTCAAAATCGATTTGTTTTGGAAACTATTGGGAAAAATAAGGGTGCAAACAAAAAATGAGCCATTTCTAAGAAAATTTTTAAAAAGTAGATTTTTTGAACAAAGAGGTACCCCTTATGAAATTTTCAATTTTCGCTTAGGTCCTATAAAATGAAAATTATGCTTCTAAGCTTTCAAAATCGATTTGTTTTGGAAACTATTGGGAAAAATAAGGGTGCAAACAAAAAATGAGCCATTTCTAAGAAAATTTTTAAAAAGTAGATTTTTTGAACAAAGAGGTACCCCTTATGAAATTTTCAATTTTCGCTTAGGTCCTATAAAATGAAAATTATGCTTCTAAGCTTTCAAAATCGATTTGTTTTGGAAACTATTGGGAAAAATAAGGGTGCAAACAAAAAATTAGCCATTTCTAAGAAAATTTTTAAAAAGTCGATTTTTTGAACAAAGAGGTACCCCTTATGAAATTTTCAATTTTCGCTTAGGTCCTATAAAATGAAAAATATGCTTCTAAGCTTTCAAAATCGATTTGTTTTGGAAACTATTGGGAAAAATAAGGGTGCAAACAAAAAATTAGCCATTTCTAAGAAAATTTTTAAAAAGTCGATTTTTTGAACAAAGAGGTACCCCTTATGAAATTTTCAATTTTCGCTTAGGTCCTATAAAATGAAAAATATGCTTCTAAGCTTTCAAAATCGATTTGTTTTGGAAACTATTGGGAAAAATAAGGGTGCAAACAAAAAATGAGCCATTTCTAAGAAAATTTTTAAAAAGTCGATTTTTTGAACAAAGAGGTACCCCTTATGAAATTTTCAATTTTCGCTTAGGTCCTATAAAATGAAAAATATGCTTCTAAGCTTTCAAAATCGATTTGTTTTGGAAACTATTGGGAAAAATAAGGGTGCAAACAAAAAATGAGCCATTTCTAAGAAAATTTTTAAAAAGTCGATTTTTTGAACAAAGAGGTACCCCTTATGAAATTTTCAATTTTCGCTTAGGTCCTATAAAATGAAAAATATGCTTCTAAGCTTTCAAAATCGATTTGTTTTGGAAACTATTGGGAAAAATAAGGGTGCAAACAAAAAATGAGCCATTTCTAAGAAAATTTTTAAAAAGTCGATTTTTTGAACAAAGAGGTACCCCTTATGAAATTATCAATTTTCGCTTAGGTCCTATAAAATGAAAAATATGCTTCTAAGTTTTCAAAATCGATTTGTTTTGGAAACTATTGGGAAAAATAAGGGTGCAAACAAAAAATGAGCCATTTCTAAGAAAATTTTTAAAAAGTCGATTTTTTGAACAAAGAGGTACCCCTTATGAAATTATCAATTTTCGCTTAGGTCCTATAAAATGAAAAATATGCTTCTAAGCTTTCAAAATCGATTTGTTTTGGAAACTATTGGGAAAAATAAGGGTGCAAACAAAAAATGAGCCATTTCTAAGAAAATTTTTAAAAAGTCGATTTTTTGAACAAAGAGGTACCCCTTATGAAATTTTCAATTTTCGCTTAGGTCCTATAAAATGCAAAATATGCTTCTAAGCTTTCAAAATCGATTTGTTTTGGAAACTATTGGGAAAAATAAGGGTGCAAACAAAAAATGAGCCATTTCTAAGAAAATTTTTAAAAAGTCGATTTTTTGAACAAAGAGGTACCCCCTTACGAAATTTTCAATTTTCGCTTAGGTCCTATAAAATGAAAAATATGCTTCTAAGCTTTCAAAATCAATTTGTTTTGGAAACTATTGGGAAAAATAAGGGTGCAAACAAAAAATGAGCCATTTCTAAGAAAATTTTTAAAAAGTCGATTTTTTGAACAAAGAGGTACCCCTCATGAAATTTTCAATTTTCGCTTAGGTCCTATAAAATGAAAAATTTGCTTCTAAGCTTTCAAAATCGATTTGTTTTGGAAACTATTGGGAAAAATAAGGGTGCAAACAAAAAATGAGCCATTTCTAAGAAAATTTTTAAAAAGTCGATTTTTTGAACAAAGAGGTACCCCTTATGAAATTATCAATTTTCGCTTAGGTCCTATAAAATGAAAAATATGCTTCTAAGTTTTCAAAATCGATTTGTTTTGGAAACTATTGGGAAAAATAAGGGTGCAAACAAAAAATGAGCCATTTCTAAGAAAATTTTTAAAAAGTCGATTTTTTGAACAAAGAGGTACCCCTTATGAAATTATCAATTTTCGCTTAGGTCCTATAAAATGAAAAATATGCTTCTAAGTTTTCAAAATCGATTTGTTTTGGAAACTATTGGGAAAAATAAGGGTGCAAACAAAAAATGAGCCATTTCTAAGAAAATTTTTAAAAAGTCGATTTTTTGAACAAATAGGTACCCCTTATGAAATTATCAATTTTCGCTTAGGTCCTATAAAATGAAAAATATTTCTAAGAAAATTTTTAAAAAGTCGATTTTTTGAACAAAGAGGTACCCCTTATGAAATTATCAATTTTCGCTTAGGTCCTATAAAATGAAAAATATGCTTCTAAGTTTTCAAAATCGATTTGTTTTGGAAACTATTGGGAAAAATAAGGGTGCAAACAAAAAATGAGCCATTTCTAAGAAAATTTTTAAGAAGTCGATTTTTTGAACAAAGAGGTACCCCTTATGAAATTATCAATTTTCGCTTAGGTCCTATAAAATGAAAAATATGCTTCTAAGCTTTCAAAATCGATTTGTTTTGGAAACTATTGGGAAAAATAAGGGTGCAAACAAAAAATGAGCAATTTCTAAGAAAATTTTTAAAAAGTCGATTTTTTGAACAAAGAGGTACCCCTTATGAAATTTTCAATTTTCGCTTAGGTCCTATAAAATGAAAAATATGCTTCTAAGCTTTCAAAATCGATTTGTTTTGGAAACTATTGGGAAAAATAAGGGTGCAAACAAAAAATGAGCCATTTCTAAGAAAATTTTTAAAAAGTCGATTTTTTGAACAAAGAGGTACCCCTTATGAAATTTTCAATTTTCGCTTAGGTCCTATAAAATGAAAAATATGCTTCTAAGCTTTCAAAATCGATTTGTTTTGGAAACTATTGGGAAAAATAAGGGTGCAAACAAAAAATGAGCCATTTCTAAGAAAATTTTTAAAAAGTCGATTTTTTGAACAAAGAGGTACCCCCTTACGAAATTTTCAATTTTCGCTTAGGTCCTATAAAATGAAAAATATGCTTCTAAGCTTTCAAAACCAATTTGTTTTGGAAACTATTGGGAAAAATAAGGGTGCAAACAAAAAATGAGCCATTTCTAAGAAAATTTTTAAAAAGTCGATTTTTTGAACAAAGAGGTACCCCTTATGAAATTTTCAATTTTCGCTTAGGTCCTATAAAATGAAAAATATGCTTCTAAGCTTTCAAAATCGATTTGTTTTGGAAACTATTGGGAAAAATAAGGGTGCAAACAAAAAATGAGCCATTTCTAAGAAAATTTTTAAAAAGTCGATTTTTTGAACAAAGAGGTACCCCTTATGAAATTATCAATTTTCGCTTAGGTCCTATAAAATGAAAAATATGCTTCTAAGTTTTCAAAATCGATTTGTTTTGGAAACTATTGGGAAAAATAAGGGTGCAAACAAAAAATGAGCCATTTCTAAGAAAATTTTTAAAAAGTCGATTTTTTGAACAAATAGGTACCCCTTATGAAATTATCAATTTTCGCTTAGGTCCTATAAAATGAAAAATATTTCTAAGAAAATTTTTAAAAAGTCGATTTTTTGAACAAAGAGGTACCCCTTATGAAATTATCAATTTTCGCTTAGGTCCTATAAAATGAAAAATATGCTTCTAAGTTTTCAAAATCGATTTGTTTTGGAAACTATTGGGAAAAATAAGGGTGCAAACAAAAAATGAGCCATTTCTAAGAAAATTTTTAAGAAGTCGATTTTTTGAACAAAGAGGTACCCCTTATGAAATTATCAATTTTCGCTTAGGTCCTATAAAATGAAAAATATGCTTCTAAGCTTTCAAAATCGATTTGTTTTGGAAACTATTGGGAAAAATAAGGGTGCAAACAAAAAATGAGCAATTTCTAAGAAAATTTTTAAAAAGTCGATTTTTTGAACAAAGAGGTACCCCTTATGAAATTTTCAATTTTCGCTTAGGTCCTATAAAATGAAAAATATGCTTCTAAGCTTTCAAAATCGATTTGTTTTGGAAACTATTGGGAAAAATAAGGGTGCAAACAAAAAATGAGCCATTTCTAAGAAAATTTTTAAAAAGTCGATTTTTTGAACAAAGAGGTACCCCTTATGAAATTTTCAATTTTCGCTTAGGTCCTATAAAATGAAAAATATGCTTCTAAGCTTTCAAAATCGATTTGTTTTGGAAACTATTGGGAAAAATAAGGGTGCAAACAAAAAATGAGCCATTTCTAAGAAAATTTTTAAAAAGTCGATTTTTTGAACAAAGAGGTACCCCCTTACGAAATTTTCAATTTTCGCTTAGGTCCTATAAAATGAAAAATATGCTTCTAAGCTTTCAAAACCAATTTGTTTTGGAAACTATTGGGAAAAATAAGGGTGCAAACAAAAAATGAGCCATTTCTAAGAAAATTTTTAAAAAGTCGATTTTTTGAACAAAGAGGTACCCCTTATGAAATTTTCAATTTTCGCTTAGGTCCTATAAAATGAAAAATATGCTTCTAAGCTTTCAAAATCGATTTGTTTTGGAAACTATTGGGAAAAATAAGGGTGCAAACAAAAAATGAGCCATTTCTAAGAAAATTTTTAAAAAGTCGATTTTTTGAACAAAGAGGTACCCCTTATGAAATTTTCAATTTTCGCTTAGGTCCTATAAAATGAAAAATATGCTTCTAAGCTTTCAAAATCGATTTGTTTTGGAAACTATTGGGAAAAATAAGGGTGCAAACAAAAAATGAGCCATTTCTAAGAAAATTTTTAAAAAGTCGATTTTTTGAACAAAGAGGTACCCCCTTACGAAATTTTCAATTTTCGCTTAGGTCCTATAAAATGAAAAATATGCTTCTAAGCTTTCAAAACCAATTTGTTTTGGAAACTATTGGGAAAAATAAGGGTGCAAACAAAAAATGAGCCATTTCTAAGAAAATTTTTAAAAAGTCGATTTTTTGAACAAAGAGGTACCCCTCATGAAATTTTCAATTTTCGCTTAGGTCCAATAAAATGAAAAATATGCTTCTAAGCTTTCAAAATCGATTTGTTTTGGAAACTATTGGGAAAAATAAGGGTGCAAACAAAAAATGAGCCATTTCTAAGAAAATTTTTAAAAAGTCGATTTTTTGAACAAAGAGGTACCCCTTATGAAATTATCAATTTTCGCTTAGGTCCTATAAAATGAAAAATATGCTTCTAAGTTTTCAAAATCGATTTGTTTTGGAAACTATTGGGAAAAATAAGGGTGCAAACAAAAAATGAGCCATTTCTAAGAAAATTTTTAAAAAGTCGATTTTTTGAACAAAGAGGTACCCCTTATGAAATTATCAATTTTCGCTTAGGTCCTATAAAATGAAAAATGCTTCTAAGAAATTTAAAATAACGATATTTTTGAATAAAAAGGTAGTTTTTTGTGAAATTTTATTTTTTGCCATAAATCAAGAAATAAGCTTCTTTACTTATGAAAATGAATTATTTTGGAAACTATTGGCCAAAAGGAGAGTTCTCCTAAAAGTTTAGCCATTTTTAAGAAAGTTTTTAGAAAGGGGATATTTTTTGCGAAGGGGTACCCCTTGTGAAAGTTTTAATTTTTCTTCCAAAAATAAAAAAAAGCTTTCTTCTTCTTTAAAAAATCGACTATTTAGAACTTGTTTTTGTTAGCACCCTCCTTTCAGCCAGTGTTTTGCAAAATAAAGTATGAAAACTTATTCTTCATATTATAAAACAAAAGCTAAAATTGAAAATTTTTATGATTTATAAAAAAATGGGGATAACGATTGACTCTTAAGACTATCGCTGCAAGTTCCGGCTAATGTTAACGTGGCTTTTTCTGAGTTTTATTAAATAACATTATTTTAATATGTAAACTGATATAAAATTTTAATGAATCAATTGATTCTCAAGTGGGTATCAGTTTTTTAAGTAGTTTATCGAGTCAGATAAATAAACCTGGAAGTAAATAATATCGGAGTTTAAAAAAAAGAAGTTTTAAATTTTATTTCCCCCACGATGTTTCAAAACGATTGAACCGATTTTGTTAGGCTATATCTTATATGCACGTTAACTCTTTCGAGCTGATATACATAAAAACAAAAGATTTGTTTAAGGGTTTACAAGAAAATAATATTGGAAGAATAGAAGTTTTAAATTTCTGTTTCGAGCTAATATATAAACTAAATATATTTGTAAGAGGCTTACGAAATTAATACTTTTATGAGAAGTTGTTTTATTAACAGGAAACAAATTTTGAATAACGTTTTGGAAAAAAGAATCAGCACGAAATTAAAAATTAAAGAGTCGTCTTAAAACGATTAATTCTCAAGGATGCACTAATTTTATATTTAAAAAGCGAGTGCGCGCGCAAAATCAACGTACATACATTGTCAATACGCTAAATAAATTTGTTTACACTAAAACAATTGCTAGTTGTTGTTCTTCTTTATTTCTCTCACAACTACAATTAGAGTCGGAAAAAAGCCAACCAATTTTAGAATAAAATAAAAACGTACGAAAATAAAAAAGAAGGAGTGATCAGTGAGTTCTTGTTATGACTTTGATATTTGTTTAGACTTCTCACTTATTGAATCGGAAGTTTGAAATAATATCTTCAATTCTTCTTACAAATGTTGGGTAACGGTTCCCTAATATGCATTAGCCACAGTGGAATGCGCGTATGATCTAGCTGAAACTCCTTAATTGAACACTTTGAATTTTTTCATAACATATTGGGAAAAAAGCATCATTACAAAATAAATATTAAGGGGTCTTAAAAAATTCTTTGTTTAAGGCTTTATTAAATTTTTTAATCACATAATATTTCAATATATGTATTTCATTCTATTAGTAAGACTAAATTCAAACGATACAAGTTTTTCTGCCACAAGCTTAATTTTGTATTGAACGAGTTATAGAGCGATAGAAAGAAGCAGATTACATACATACACACACTCCCACAAAACGCGACTTGTGAAAGGAAAACTTGCGTACTGCAAATTCTTTTATAATGATTTGTGCATAAAAAAGATTTTTATTGATTTTTTAAATTGTTTTTTATTAATTCTACTTATATATGTATTTAATAATTCGATTTGTGTATAATGCTGAAATACAAAAGGTACTAGCTCCTAGTTAAAATGAGTTTTATGCATAATTATTGCTTTTCGGATATAATTACAAGTTGTTTTACTTATATAAAACCTCGTACTGTATGATATCAGTGGCAAAATTTAGGAATGTACATAAATAACATATTCATCTCACAGGGCCTGAAAGCACCGGCATAATTTCTGAGACGCACAATTTGTTCTCTCTAAATTTTCTGGCATAAAATCTAACGTACGTGTAAATTGCTTTGTGTGATTTGTTCACTTGTTTTTGTTTTCTTAATTTTTGCATATATTGGTTTTGAACTGCTTTTGCATTTATTTGAAGAATAATGCATGTTATTCTCCAAATTGTGCACAAGCAATTACGAGTAATGCTGAGCACTTTAATGTTCTGCTTTATACATAATTAATTAATTTCATAAATTAAAAAATAATTTGTTAACAAGCATCGAATTGTTTTTGAATAAGAGTTTTTAACCACTGTTTACTAGCGTCAATGCAGACGTTAGGGCTCAATTAAGATTTTTTTTGCATGAGGTCCTTAATGTATGTATATAAATTTAGAAAAAGTGGAATGCGTTATGTAGTTGGGTTTTATTTTTTAACAGAATTGTAAATATTTAAAAATGTGACATTTTTATTATAACTCACGACTATATACTTTTTCACGACTATGTAATTTTTCAAACTATGTGAAAACCCGTTATGTTCATGGCAAGTTTTTGGTGACAGTAAGAGGCAAGAGATTAGTTATTTTTGCGATGTTATAACTTGACATCGACATGTTTTAAAATTGTTATTGAAATTATTCATTGGGCATTATTACGACTGTCGAACTTTCGATTTATGTACTAAAACAACATGTCGAACATTCGACAAGCGCAATAACTTCCATTTCAACATCAATTTTTGGGAACTCAGGAAGGGTATTAAGTTTTTTGATCGAATAATACTAATGTTAACTTGAAAATGAGTTTTAAAAGAAACCCAATAGTAATGATTATTCAGTTTTTGGAAAGTTTCACTACCAACAAAGATCACCTTATGAAAGGACTTATTTATATGTATAATATCAATAATTGCTTGAAAAGCAAAGGATAATATTTTAAAATTATAAGATTTTAGAAGAATATTACTTTTTTATTTTAATTAGTTATTATTGTTGCTGTTGCGTAATATTGTTTTGCATGTTTTCAAATATAATATCTGCTTTTTTGAGCTTGTCTATTGTAATTATAAATTTGTAATAAGAAACATTAAGGACAACTATCATCCCAGCTTAACTTTCTTACTGTGATGCTAAACATAGTATTTATTAAGCAACTAGAAACCAGAAATAGAAAACAGTATAGCTACAATATTCTGTTAATCTGTTTTGAAATAATTTTTACAAATACGTATGGATAACGTTTAAAATATTTTCAAACTACATTTCTGTACACAACTCTTCTAATTGTTCGGAATTTAAAAATGATGAAGATATTTTCATATCGACCTTTTTATCTAATTCTTCGTTCGGAAATAAATATTTTTGCTCGTCGTATTTTTGAAACATTTCGTTAGTTATTTTTTTAAATTCTTCCATTTTATCACATAAAGCAGTTGTAAAAAACTCAACAAATAAACGTCCCATATATTCTCCTTTTGATGATGGCCACCATCCTTGTAGGAAACCAATATGACCTCCGCGAGCGGTTACAACAATTGCCACATGTGTACTTTCTTCAGCTGGCTTTATTGGTATTGCTTCCAGAGGTTGAAATGGATCGTCAGCAGCACTCAGACATAACAATGGCACTGTAATGTAATGG
>OY776279.1:24049681-24059681 GCA_963675445.1 Linnaemya vulpina | reverse complement strand
AATAATGATAATTATTTATAACTCTAAAAATTATAACAATAAACAGAGAAATATTTCAACCTTTATGTACATCCCAAGGAGCTGAAATAATTTTAGCTGCCGCCAAATAGGTACGGGCTTCTAAACTTTTACGCACCAAATAATTTCCCAGTATCAGACCGCCCATTGATATACCAGCAGCTCCCAAACGTTCTCTGGGTACCATTTTTGCAACATGTCGTACAACCTCTGAAAGATCTTCACAATTCGAGGCACAATACAATCGAGGAGTCTTTAATTCAATGCCACCCAAGCCACGATTATTGAAAACTACAATACGTAGGCCAGACTTTTGAGCAGCAAATACCAAACATTTAACATATTCTGCCTGAGATTCACCCGTTAAACCGGGTAATAAAATAATGCAAGCCCCATCTTTTTTGCAGCCGTCCTCCATCCAGTCCAATGCTACTTCACCCCCATCTGGTAAAACTAAGATTTCTCTAAATAAATAATAATAATAAATAATAGTATAATTTTGAAAGTGAAATTAACAAAATCAATTTTAAATTCGTTAAACGTACATACCTTCTGTAATTTATTTTTGGCAATGCCTGTGATCTTATAATACTCGCGAATACCGTTTGTGCTCGACTTTCAAAACACCAAAATGTTGGCCAATATTTCATTTCCAATGTTGGTATATTACTATATAAAAATTTTTTAAAGGGTCCATCTGCACAAGCCACAACGGGACGCTGAAAGTTGTTATATGTTGATAAGTTGCCTAAATAGACGTCTACAAATAATCCTACCTTAACCACTTGCAATAAATAATATATAACGTATGCCACAGTAGCATACGCCCATATATGTAAACGAGGTATGTTTGTTAAATAGAACATTAAAGAATATATCATGATCTATTTTGTATATGAAAGCAGTATTTATTTTTGTTCAGAACAGCAAGTTCTTTGAAAAGATCTTAAAAAATAAAAAGAGAGAAAAGTATTAAAATATACAATCTTATGCAAAAGTAATAACAAATAAGAAGCATATATATATAAGGGCAACATAAAGAAGAGCTGGTTCAAATGCTGGCAATTTATTTAAAACTTTATTTTATAAATTTTGTTTAAGTAAAGGCTGGTCTTGTTATTGTATGGGCTCATATGATCGTTCTTTTTTTTTAATTTTCAAAGAGAAGACATACCTATTTTGTTAGGTAAAAATACCTGTTCAAATTAATACGACAAAAGTATGTATGTATATTCAACTTGGTAATATGTAGCAGCATAATAGGTAAAACAGGCTGCTAAACTTCTTGTAAAATATTTGCAAGTTTGCAAAATATTTGCAGTTTGATTGTTAAGCATACTACGAATATAATGCTAGCATTACTATTATCTTTAATATGGATTTTTTGTCAATCTTGCCGGGTATTACTATTTTTAAACTATAATGATTCATGTTTTAATAGATATATTAGGCTTTTGTGTTGTCTTAGATTCAAATCTGTTGATGTTTCAAGTTCCATCAAAATTAGTCCTGATCCTAGCTTTCAATAAAAGGGTTTAGGCTCATTAATCACGTTTTTCACTTCAAAGACTATTGCTTTAATGGATCTATTCGTAAACGATGGTGTGTGTTGAGCTTACCGCCCCTGGAAACTATTTTAATCTGTTTAATTTTTTTATTCTTTTGCTCAAAAAGAATAAAAAAATAAAAATCAATAAGATCGAAGAAATTAGAACATCTGTTTAAGGTATGTTAGAAATGTCTATATTCCAAGCGATATATATATATATAGATATTAATTAATTCCCCTTACCCTTGATTTATTTCTGTCTCCGTGGTCTTGGTTAGAATTCTTGTCTTGCTGCCATATCATAACAAATTTGTTTTGATGAAATTGCCTACTCCAAAAAGTCAACGATCGATGCTGAGCACTTTATTTTTCCTCGATGTTATTCATTGCGATGTTTATATAATACTGCTTTGTTATTCATATTTTGTCAGTAAGGATGAAAGCTAAAAATATTCAAAATATATATAATATGAACATTTAAAAAGGCTGAATATTCGGCAATTCGAATACAAATATTAGCATATTTAAAGCTCATTAAAAGCAAGCCCTGGGCAAAAAACTTTTAATCAAATTTTGAGAAATAATTTATATGCTCATAATACTTTGTTTATTTCCTTTTTCTTTCTAAAAAAAGGTTACCTCACAACGTGAGGTACCCTTTAACGTGTCTTTTCACACTCTATATCCAGATATATTTATAAAAGGCCTTAAACAACATCAATCTATCCGCGCTACAATACAAATGCATCGTTACACACGCCAAAGTATATAACAACAAAACACATTGAAGTGCAGCACACATGCGGAATTTCAAAGAAAACTCACATCCATATATAAACACACCAGGGTCTAGTTGCGCCCAAGAACTTCATATCAACCAACGTAGCCAAACAATAGTTGAACAAAAAACTGTTGATGCCACTTTATATATAATTTCACCACGATTGAGACCACTTTCAAAAACAAATTAAATATTTAATACTTCTAATAAAATTTATTTATTTGATATATTGTTGACTAATGCACATACAATATAAGTTCATAAGATTATTTGTCTGTTTTAAAGGAGAGGGAAAAATGTTCGCTGCAATAAATTCAAAAGTTTCGTGGTATTAGATTTAAAATTATCAACACAGCCGTAGCATTTGTAATGCAATAATAAATGAGTGTCGATATTACCTGTATATTATTTTGAAGAAGCGTCATATGATAAGAATAATATATCAAACATTTCTGTATGTATTGGTTTTAAATTTTGAACGCTTTTTCAACTTTATAAAATGTTGGACAAATGACTAATAGTTATTTAATATTATTGGCCCAGCGTAGTTGCATGCACATACTTATACTTATGTACTTACATATGTATATATGTAGTTTTGCATACGTATGGATTTTTATAGACGATATTCGTAATAGAAAAGAGATATTTAATTGTTATTCTCTTCTCGTTTTTTTTTAGTTTTTTTAATAGAGTTAACTATTTTGATATCATTGGGATAATTCACCCCAAAACAGAGTTTTATAAAGCAATTTTTAGTTTATGTAATAGTATATGATTTAAATAGTTATGAATATTGAATTTTGAAGTCATTTGCTGTTAAAGTGGTTTTTATATATTTTTATATATAAAAAATTAAAATACTTTCAGTTATATACGCGATACATATATTTGGATGTACATGCATATAATTGTGTGTATGTGGATACACACACATTCAATTGATCGAGGTTTTGTATTAATCGCTTAATCTCGCGAATAACTAACTGATCCAGATAAAAATTTTATCGAATTCGATTAGTCGGATTCTTACTAGCTTAAAAATAATATTGAAAATTTTGTTCTCTAAAATAAAGATTTTATTAAAAAATCAGCACAATAATTTGACAAAAAGTACTTCATGTATCAAAAGAAAAAACTTTTTACATAAAAGATGCCATCAAAATATAAAAAACATACTTAACGAATTTTTCGAATCATTCCTTAATAGAACATGAGCAATTTTAAACTATTCGAACAGGTAATCGGCAAAATTAATCGATTAACCGAGCAACGGTTAACGAAAACCCTAGTATGCACATATGTATGCATGCAAGTGGCAAATTCCAAGCACATAACTAAATTCTTGATTTTCAACTAATTAATATTCCAACACTTGTAGCACATTCAAAAAATGTTTAATAAAATATATACTCATAAAAAAAATTCATAAGGTTATTGAAAATTTTCTCCTTAAATTAAATACTATGAAAATACATTAATATATCATGAAACAAAATTGTATATTGAAGTAGAAAAAGGAAAGATCATTAAAATGTTTGAAAATATGTATTTATAAACTATTGTAAGTGAATTTTTTAATTATCATTTAATGCAATAAAAATTTAATTGAATATACTTTGTTTTTGCTTGCAACCACTTCAAAAATTTATTTGCCTAAACAACAGACATAACACATAGACGCTCGTAACACAGTAACTATGTATTACAAAGTAAAACACCTTGCATACTTCGAGGTTAGAAAAGATAAAAAAATCAATGCATATTTGCTAGGGTTTTAATTAAAAAAGCCGTCCAAGAATGTGTAGTTAAAATATTACATTCATAATTATGTACATATTAAGTACTAGACTCATACTACATATGTATGCTGAAGTATTTATTTTTTCCAATTATAAACAAAATTTTACAATATATTGGTCATTAACAGTAAGATAGCAAACTACTCAGTTCGGTTGTGTGATAAGAAAAAGCAAAAGCTACCTCGTAATATTTGTTCTATTTTCAAAAGGCCATTAGCCAAGATGGATTATTTGTTCACTTAAATTACCTTTAATTGTTACATAAGTTTTATTTTTTACTTAAAACAATTATTTGGCATGTATTAATACTTTGTGATTTATTGTTGGACTTCCGAACTTTTCGTGTTTTTTATTTTGGTTTTATTCATTTATTCTTTTAATTATTTAACTTTAGCTTTTTTGTACACAGTGTTTTTACCAGGAGTTTCGCTCTGTTTCACAACACTTAACAAACTGACAATTGAAAATATCCTCTTGCTTTACGTTGAAAGTGGCTGATACAAGTAACTTTTTAAGAGCACGTAAGAACATTAAAAATAAGTTCTTGGCTGTTAGGGTTGCCATTCTCATCCAATCAGAAGATTTTGTTTGCTAATATAGGAATTAGAAGTTGGACCGATTTGTATAAGGTTAAAACGATTTTCGCAGGAATATACTCGAGGGCAATTTTAGGAATGAAAATTATTTTTAAAAAATCTGCTTAATAAAGGAAAAAGTTGTTAAATGTATAGAAAAACAAATTTCTATACAAACTTGAAATTGAATTATCACTAGATTTGTACTTCCATTGGAACCTACTGATTATGGGTTAATTAAAGCCTTAATTTTTTTCTTTTTTATAAAACACATTTATAGTTTTACCTGGATTTGTAAAATATTATTTATCCCATTTTTAAATACACATACATTAAAATAACACTATAATTAATTATTACTTATGTAAATGTTTTATATATTTTTAGACTAATTATTTATGAAAAAATCATCGATTTTAGTAAATAGATGTAGTAAATGTATGTATGTATTTATGTACAATGAAATTCTGAAATGTTCAAATCGTAAAATTTTTGCTCAATTCACAATGCTTTGTCTTAATTGCATATTCATTTCTTCTATATAAGTTTCAAAATTTCGTTGGTAAATTCTGTAATAAACACTTGAATTTTTACTACTTTTTCTTCTCTAATATATGCGTTTTAAATTTAAATTTTCAATCTAATAAGAAATTTATTAAAACTATTTGTACAGATGAGTTTGAATTGTTATTTGTGCCAAAAAAAACTTAGTTATCTGATATTACAACAAACTTAAAGGTTTTTTATAGATTCAAATGTAATGTTCCATCTTGTATGTCGAGTTAAAAAGAAGACTAATTTTACGTCAGAAAATGAAATATATATGTAGTTAATATTGAAGTAACACTCTATAACGGTTGTGTATTGAGCAATTATATAATAATGAGGTGTAATGCTAAACATAAAAATAATTAACCCTATTTCTGTTGTATTGGAGCAGATTAAAGAATCGCGTATTATGCCTTAAACTAGTAGAATATAATAGTCAGATTAAGTAAATAATTAGTCAAGTCAAGGCTTTAGAGTGGCAATAATTGTAGAAGTTTTGTAACGCTTCTGGCGCTAGATAAAAAAAATTGTGATCTGCAAAAAATTAATAATGGTGATAAACATTAATTAATTATCCTAAGTAAATAATAATATATGCTTAGAATATTGCTTTTAAAATAGTTAAGGATTTTTCCAATACTGCAGTTGATAGCAGACATGTTTTGTTCTGCAGCTATTTTACAAATTATGTTAAAAATCTGCATCCAATGTAAATACATTATTTAAGCGATGGGTATTCACGCCCATTTTTTGGTATTCACCAACTTTACGTTCAAAGAAATTTGTTTTTCCATCCAGTGATATCATTTCCATAAAAGGGAAAGGATTTCTCGTATTATAAATCTAAAAAGGAATATAATTATGATAGCTGTGAGAGTGAAAATTTTTCGGCTTACTTTTCCCACTTCCAATTCTAAGAGCAAACGATCAGCTACAAATTCAATATATTCCGACATTAATTTGCAGTTCATGCCTATCAAGTTAACTGGCAAAGCGTCTGTTAAAAATTCTTGCTCAATTTTAACCGCATCCGATATGATTTCAATGATCCTCTCCTTACTGGGGCGCTGTATTAAATGCTTAAACATCAATACCGCGAAATCACAATGCAGACCTTCATCACGCGATATTAATTCATTAGAGAATGTTAGACCTGGCATTAGGCCACGTTTCTTAAGCCAAAATATCGAAGCAAAACTTCCACTGAAAAATATTCCCTCTACAGCGGCGAAGGCAATAATACGTTCGCCGAAATTGGCGCAATCTGATGAAATCCATGACAATGCCCAATCAGCCTTACGCTTGACAGCTGGCATGGTTTCAATTGCATTGAAAAGATACTCGCGTTGGTCGCGATCCTTAATGTAACTGTCAATTAAAATACTATACATTTCAGAGTGTACATTTTCCATGGCTATTTGGAAGCCATAGAAACAACGGGCCTCTGTAATTTGAACTTCTTGGGAGAAGCGCTCAACAAGATTTTCGTTGACAATGCCATCCGAAGCGGCAAAGAAAGCCAAAACGTGTGAGATAAAATGTCGCTCATTGTCAGTGAGTCTTTCCCAATCAGAATTATCTTTAGATAGATCAACCTCTTCTACAGTCCAAAAAGATGCTTCAGCCTAAAAAAGAAATAAACAATTTACTTCTTACTTCATGTTGGCTGCATAGAAGGACTTTTCAGACCACACCTTGTGGTTTAATTCTAGATAAATGTTTTAAAAATCTTATATAATTTCGCACTCAGCTTTGTAAATAATATTATTCTCTTGCAAGAACTTTTCTATATGTTTAGAAAACATATTATTCATATGTAGGTATTACGTAGATTAAATTTATAAAAACAATATGACTGGACATTTTTTTTTACCAATTTTCGAGGTTCCAAAAATTTTATTATTTTTTGTTAATACGATTGGCTGCGTTTAAAAATCAGGACGATATAATGGCTAAATCTGATTTCTGTATGTATGCTGTATGCCTATATATGCTCATAAAAGATTTGTTTCATTCTCTAATGACAAACTATGCATCACGTACTTGCATGACGTACTTACTTTCAATTAACTTTTCATACAAACTAGCGATGCGCAATATTCCCGCGTTTTTTTTCTTTCAGCAAAATATTCCCGCATTTTTTCTTCTGCGTAATTCAACGTCACCAAGGCAAACGTACATAGATACGTATTTACATACAATTTTTTTAGGCAACTTACCTTTTTGTACATTTGCCATATATCTAAATATTGTATAGGAAATATGACAAAACGTCGTGGATTTTCCTTTAACAGCGGTTCAATACTTGGGTCAAACGGTACTGGGGGTTTATTGGCTAAAGATGTACCAGCAACATTCTTAGTAACTTCCGTAGCACTATCGTTTGCTTCCCTCAGATCTTGAATCTTCCCATTAGTTTGAATGTCGTCCCCAATAGACATTTTACGTACATTGCCGACATTCACAGCGGTAAGGATTTTACGGGGACTCTAAGACAATGTATTGATTACCATGTTATAATTCTAATGCAACAATAAACAACTTACCTTTAATGAAAATTTATCCATATTGTCAACAATATTTTCCTTACCAGCCATATTATTCTTTATGTATTCGACAGTAACTTTGCAAATGTATGTATAAACTATCCCAGTAGTTTTTATTTAATCACAAATATGATATATTAATGCTGTCTGTTCAGAGTTTTTCTATCGAATGGCGCAATGAGCACATCACTCATATAGTGCTTAGTAGTGGCGGAAAACAAATTACTTTTGGCGGGATAGTGTTGCCACTGCATGTTGACACATGACAAGCTGAATCCATTCCACGGACAATCCAAAGGTGATTTCTGTGCCAATAGACGTCAAACAATTAAGCACAGGTGTGCAATTAAGTGCGAAGCATCACCAATTATTATACTATATCTGATTGTACAACAAAATGCAGAAGGTATAATTTATATTACACAGATTAAAAAAGGTATTGTGACATCATATCACACCTATTTTAATATTATATAGTTACACGAGGCTCTATTTGCACATACCACAGAGATAAATAGCCTGGGTTAATTCTCTTGAAGAATCCAAAGCATCAAGCCAGAACTCGTGAGTTGGCATCACTGCAGTATCTTATATGTTCTTGCAATAGTATGCATTATATGGTGGCAATGCTACAATATGAATATATATTAACTTGTATATACAGTATATATATAGGTATATCATTATTATTAATTCCCTTTGGTATACACTTGCCAAATATTTTTGTACAATATGTCTTCGCCTTCCGTTGTATTCTGTGCCTTCCGTGTTGCTTCTTATTAGGTTATGTGAAAATTTATAGAACATAAGTTACATATGATAGATGCTAATATCAATCGTTATATAAATGCATGTTACATGGGTCAATTATCAGGTCATCTAACTATTATAACAATAATATAACCAGCCATATTGCTTGTTTATTATCCTTCTATTTTGTCATAGACAAATGACAACGAAAATGTGTTTGTGGTTTTGGAATAATAATAGATAACACACATCGGTAATAGCAAAGCCGCTGTACATGTAGGAGGAAATATTTTGGCTGCATGCATAGTGCAATAACAACGTAGGCATTACAACCACAGTACCGCTATCTATTAGGAAGCTGCAGAAATACTACAATCAAGGGGTCTGAATTCTTTACAGAATATCACTAATATATATATATATATATATATATATATATATATATATATATATATACCTTGATGTCTACCGATATTATATGGCTGAGATGAAGTTCGTCGGTACAGGATTTGCATGTGTAGAATTTGTGATTCAGGAATATGTCTTTAACACATCTTTTCTTTTCTAATTCTCCAAATACACAAAAACACATTAAGTAAACATGCCCGTCTGTCTATCTCTTGATTTCACGATTGTCAAGTCCTTAAATATATAAAAATTCAACATTATTTTACATCGGTTGTGATACATACATGTGGTCCCTTTTATATCATGATGGTATTTTACCATTGCGATAATATATGTACCTCAGTGTTTGATAATCAGCAATAAATGTGGAAACATCTCATATATTAGCCTTGAGTTGTTCCAACCTGAATTTTTGGCTCTAATATGAAAGGCTGTGATGATCTACTTAGCCAAGCAATATCAGGACGTATCAGAGAATTATAGTGCATTTAAATAACTTAAGTCTTGAACACTAACAAGTATTGCCTACAATATGCTGTTGAAAATGGTAGGTTGTTGCAAAAGTAGATATAATCCACAATTGAAATTATTGTGAGATTATTCTAGTTTTATATATAGTTTACGAGAAAGGGGTAGATTTACTCTATGACATTTTAAAACGCCATCATATTGCACTTTTTTTATTTAAGATGTTTTTTTATTAAACAAAGTTGACATCATTGTTCAAAAAGGTGTGCTCGCATTACGTCTTCTTTTTTGTGGATTTTTCGACCGTGCTGGAAATTAATATTCGTTGAGAGGAAAAACAATATATCTTTTGTAGAAATCATTATAAACTAAATTAAACAAGTTTTACTTTATCGTGCTCAAAGGAAATTATAGTTGGGTGAGTGAAGAACTGCAGAATAAAACCAAATTTTTGGATGCAAATAAAAGCTTGGAAATCTACCACTTTATTTCGCTCTTGCACGAAAGAGTTGATATCAAGAACGAAAGAGATAAATGGTTACCGTAGGAATGTT
>OY776279.1:24032181-24044681 GCA_963675445.1 Linnaemya vulpina | reverse complement strand
ATATTCATAGTTAACAATACAAGAATTGAGAAAAACGCGTACAAAGATTTCAACTTTCTTTTTTCGCTGCAGTTATACATATTTTTGTTAATAGAATTTACAATAATCAAGATAAATTTTTCAACACATGCCTCTAAAGGTTATATTTTCATTTCTATGTATATGTCTTTTATTTTTCAAATTTTGAGTTATCGTTCTTTTGCAGCACGGCCTCAATATGAATATATGTGTGCATCTATTTATGAGTGTAAATATATACATATGTATGTATGTATATATGTACGTATATATATATATTGTAAAAGCGGAAATATTACACTAGAGATTGTGGGTTAAATGAAAAGGTCTAAAAACGACAGAAATCATGTCTAAAAAAATAACCATGTACATGTATGTATATATTAAATACTTATTTATATACATATACTGACATGTTTGTATTTAAATATATACATAGGCTTTTCCACACAAATAATGTGCAATTTTTTTAGCTACATTGTAAGTGTGCACATACATAAATATGCATTATGTTTCTTCTTATATACATCATAGGTATGCAATCATATGTATGTATGTGCATTATTGTATTGTGTAAAGAATATCGATATGTCCGTTTTACTTCTGGAAATCCCATGTCCATGTGTTATGTTAATGAGTACATGAGTATGTCTTTGTTGAGGAGAATACATCTGTAGTTCAGATTTTTGTATAAGAGCTAGTTTTGCTTTGATAGACTCCAGTGCCCGCAGTAACATCAATTTATAAATATGTATATGTATGTATATTATTCTGTAATATGTATTCACAATATTTATAGGAGGAAAACCAACTTCATACATTGCCTAAATTGTGGCTTACAAGTTCCATTTTGCTTTCAATTTACACTTACTATTTTACCAAAATGTCATTATGTTTAAATCAATTCGCACTTGCGGAAAAACTTTGTTTTTTAATGTTGTGTTTCAATATATTGCCAATAAAAAGGTTGGAGGTAAATTACGGGTATTCAAATTTCGATCGATATATAATTTCTGTAGCCTTTTATTAAAATTATTGTTGGATTACATAGATGTTTATACATATTATTCTTTCTTTGTTTGCCATTATTTTGTCATCCTTTGAAGGCTATTTTGGTAAATAATCCGTAACATAAAGTTAAAATAAGCCTACTGTGATTTATAGAGTTATACAAAAGCCAATATAATATTAATTGTTCAGCATATTCGTCGGCGACATTTTTCAAGTTATAGTCTTCTCATAATTTGACTTAACTGATATAACATTGTTTACAGCCAAAGATGCATGAGTGTATATTTTGAATATCTAACGTATATTTTTAAACTTTGTGATTAACATATCAAAAAATTAAATAATTTACCTTAAAACTAATAATTTGTACATTTAAAATTTCAGTATATTGCGATTAAAATCCTAAGGATTTGAGAGAAACAATTCCTTACTTAAGAAATGAGCTTAGGGAGAAATTGCTGTCAATAGAATGGGAGATTTTCTCAATTGGCAACCCAAAACTTATTGGCACCAGCATAGCATTAAGAATTCAAAACAAGTAACAACCTTATTCTTAAACTGAACATTTTCATATATTATTTGTTTTGTAAGGGCAACAATTCCTCCATTTTTCCCTCTTTGATTTTTATTTTATTTTGGTAAGAAATAATTCTTTTAACATTTACACATGAATATGGACCTGATAATATTCTTCTCCCTATTTTCTCCATTTCGGGAAGTATTAATTAATTTCCCAGAAATCACCTACTATTAAATTATTTGTTGGGGAACTATTGTAGTTTTTGAGTTTGAATAGTACCAAAAGAAAAGCACAATTGTATAAATTTTACCTACCCTGGTTGGCATTATTACTTTGGAAAGTGTGACTGTTCTCTGTATGTTACTCTTTCAAAAATTACTAGATGAGAATGGCAAAAGACAAAAGAGTATCTATAAAATTTTTTCAACTGCCTTGGTTTAGTTCAGATACATTTTTCTCATTATGGATATTTGAAGAGATACCTGCTAGTCAGTCTCCAATTGAGAGAGTATATTCATATATTTATGAAGTACTTATATATATGTGTATATATATATATATATATATATATATATATATATATATATATGAATATATGTATGAGCGGCGCGCTCTTGGGTATTTTATTAGTTGAATTTGCTTTAATGGGTTTTTGTGAAAAAAAAACTGTTCTTTTTGTCGCTTTTAGTCGTTTGTCTTCGTTGTATTGGTTGTAGTCGTCGTTGTCATTTCAATTGAAACAAAAGTAAGTAAAAAAATTCCCGACTTAAAAATACTAGTTACTCACTTTGACATAAAAAATAGTGGAAATAATTAAATGACATTAAAAAACTATAATTAAAAATAACATAAAATTACAAAAATATGTATTAACTTTTTGATTAAAGATGATGTCTTAAATACATATAAAAACTAAAAAGAAGTGCAAAGAAATAATGAAATCGAAAATTTTTATGTATATTCTATAAAAAAAATCTTGCCACACGACCTAAGCCTCCTAGCAACTCGTTTACGTCTGCCGATCGATAAAAATACTACGCAAAAAATTTTTCATGCTTGTAATAAGAATTAAAAAATTTAATTTTATAAAAGCGGTTCGTGTATATTTAAAAGCACTAAAAGGAAATTAAAAAAAAAAGAATAAGTAAATATTTTTTGGGAAAATTCAATAAACTTTCAATCATTTTATTATAAGAAAACTGTGTGTGTGTTATATTAAAAAAATATTGCACATAAGAATGTCTGAAATAATCTGTCTATGTGTATGTATTAGCAGGTATAATTTTGTCGCTGTGCTTATTCATATCTACTCATTCAACTATACATAATATGGGTAGAAGTATCTGTGGTTATTTTTGCTAATGTATTAGTGAATGTTGCGTTTCGTACTCTTGTGTGTGTATTTGAGTTTGTGTGTGTGTGTGTCGCATGTGTATTTATGTATCGTTTAATCCAACTATCCATCCAATTTGCTGCATTCTATGTTGTATTCTCGACTTGGTTGCCAACCTCCATCTTTATGAGTTGAAATAAGGAATTTTTAATATATAAAATTTGAGATGAAGATTTTAAGAGAAGACAAAGTGTCTACAACACAATATATATTATGTGAAATTTTTTTTTAAAGTAAATTATATAAATTTACGTCGTATTCAAATAATAAAGATTTAGAATAAAAACTCAAATTAAAATTGAATTATAGCATTATACAGGTACTGCCATTTAAAAACAGCAGCAACTAAGCCAGCTTAAAATCGGCGTCGAATTTTTTAAGAAAAAATAACTAACAAGGAGAAAATTTATTAACGTTCGATTCGTTTAAAAATGCTCCTAATTATGTACAATATTATGTTTTTCTTTTTGTTGGCAAGTAAAATTTAGTGAGATTTAATAAGAATAATTTATAATTCTTAAAAACTAGGTGAAGTTTATGCAGTTTTTCATAACATGCATCTTCGCTTTATGATAATGATCATATAGTATTCTCTGCCTTGTTTTTTCACTATTGGTAATGACACATCAACACGATATCTAAACTTTGAACAACATTGCAAATATCAGAAACAATAAACGGCGAAACTTCCTCTGCAGAAGAATATACAAAATGAAAGTGAAAACTTTCCACATTAACAATTTCACTGTTTTCTAAGGATTTAATTTTGAAAATTTTCTTGTCCAACATTCCTCTTCTATATTCCCTTTTTTTCTATAGTAAAGATGTTCTTACTGACGTCCTGCTAAAATTTACAAATATGTTGATTTGTAGTAATTTGGTTCTCTATAAAATCAGGTCTAACTTTTCCTTTTGGCTCTGCAACTTCATTCTATACTTTTTCATTCTTTACTTTTTTGTCATTCTTGAATTAAAAGTTTTGTCTGTAATGAAAACAACTTATTATGTCTTTCTCCAACTATATAACAGAAGATTTCACTGGACGTGGAAGATCTATGATAAATGAAGAATATATCGACTAAGCATCAACAATAATCAAATGTTTTCAAGATAATTGGTGAAAATATCTGTGCCTATATAGCAAATGGTCCGTTCTCCATATTGAAATACACATTATATATCTACCTACACAATAGACATACATAACGTTTCTAAAATCGTATATTGTTTCTAAATTTCTTAGCATTTGGTAACCCTATTTTAAGTATTCCCCTCTAAACGTATAGGAATTTTTGAAAAATGTTTTTGTGTGTGCGTTATACATATTTCAGATTTCAGCGATTCTTCGCGCATGGCTTTTCTGTATATATTTTCCATATTTTTACATTGGATATAGTAATTTGTGCTATCTGTATAATTCTTCATACATTGTTGATCTTTGAGTATAACAAAAGGAACCTCTGGTAGTGTTTAAAAACTTCTTAACAACAAATATGACAGTTTAAATTTATTTATTTTTAAAAATCAATATTTTTATGTATGTATACGTATTAAAAAAATAGGGAACATTTTCTTATAGCAAACTTATTTGTTCTGCATCTCTCACTTAATTCTCATAGAATGTAAGCGCACATATGTATGTATGTACAAATCGATATGTACATATGCATATGTCATGTATGCATGTACACAAGCATCTACATATGCATATGTACATACATATTTATGTATTTCTATAGTTACATATTTCTATATGTTATTAAAATAATCTGTATTGAAGGAATCTCATGTGCTAATGTTCCCTACATAACAATATATTTATATTGACAAATAAGTAGCAATATTATGACTTTAAAAAATTCTCTTAGAATATACATACATCCCATAGGAAAATGAGAATGGTCGAAAAAGTAATAAAACTAACTTAAACTTCGCAACGCCGTAAAGTGCGAACTTTTGAATAGAGATGAGGAAACAAAGATTTTGGTTTTTAAATATAGTAAGAGCAACGAATGAAATTATTTTAATGTGATCGCACTGAATATACATATGTATACTATGTATGTATTTTGATTATTTTTAATTCACAAATTTTTTAACACAATTATTTCATCCTTTTGAACTTTCTAACTTCAAGTGGCCGCGAAAGCTCCCAATAGCATCAGCAATTTTTGATTTCCTCCATTTAGGCAAAATGCAAAAAAAAAAAACTAAAAATTATTTGGAAAGCGAATAAGTGAGAGAGAAGTGAACAAAGGCCTGCACATGTGGTCTTCGCATCTAGAGGGTCTCGTCATAAATGCATCTAATTAAAAAGACGGTCTTGAAATTAATTTAAACTATAGAAGCTGGTATTGGTTTCGAACTGTAGACATCTGTAGCTAAATTGGATGTCTAATAAGTGTTTAGAAATATATGACTTATTTTATACTCATAAAAACTATGCACTGTTTATTTTTCAATTTTATATTATTGAAATATCATATCTTAGACATAAAATTAAAATAAAACTCGGTTCAAGCAAAAAAAAAAATTTTTGTATTTCAGTCAACCCAATAAAACACAAGTAATGAGTTCGAAACGGCTAAAAAAACCTATTAGTTAGATCATAGTAATTCTTTTTGATATGATGTTACAATCATTTTTAATCCGAAACTTAAAAATCCCCACAGCACGCTGTAATTATAAAAAAAGATTACTTCACGATCTGTATATATAAAAGTATTTTTAATTTACTGTATTGGCTTCTTAACGAATCCCATTTTTAACACTTGATAAGCATATAATTTAGTAGTCTGAAAAACTTTGTTCGTTTGAACAAATATAAAAAAAAGTTGTTCGAGTACTCGAAAAAATTTTATCCAAATGACACCAGTAGTAATTATATTCATGTGTTGAATGAGAGATTATTTGATGTATTGTTTTAAGTCTTGGTTGAAAATAATGCATGTTTTATTGCTGAAAAAATGTCAACATTTTACCCAAAGTTGTTTAATTTTTTTTTTTTAATTTTATGTAAGTTTATATTCGAGTTGTTGCCAACTGACCTAAAAACTAACGGCGCCAAAATTTCTCTGATGTCATTTCTATTCAAATAAAAAATCATGCACACATATAAATTAAATGGAGAAGAATATGAATGCGGATTGATGCATTGTATGAGCTTAGTACGTGTTTCTTTTCACATATATATATATATATATATATATATATATATATATATATATATCTATATATATATATATATATATATATATATATATATATATACATATATATATTTATATACCTTTAACTTTTTATGTAAATTTTTTACTTGAGTCGTTTTTCCGCAAGACCATATAAATGCTGTGCCTCTTTGACTTTTGAATATGTTACATTCTCCGGCTATGCGAAAAACAGCATTTAAAATGTATTACCTATGGAAATTTACCACTACTTTATCGAAATTTTGTGGTTTAAGAAAAGACCGTATATCTTTCGATATTTAAATGGTTTGTTTAGATACAGAAATAAGTTTTTAATTTTTTACTTCCAGATTAAGAAATTTTCGTTTCAAAATTTATTGAAGTCGTTTGATGTTAAATATTCAAATAAGTTTGCACTTATACAAGCCTAAACCTTGATGTGGTTTTCCATTAAGCCTCTTAATAGAAGCTATGATATTTCACTAGAATACTTTACAGGAGTCTGGCCGACTTTACAAAATCGATTCAAAAATTATGCCGTAGGTGCCAAATACTTTTTAATTTCTAAATGTAAACAAAAAATGCTGATGATATAATTCTTGCCAGAAGTCACTCTGATGAGAAAGTTCGTGCAACTTTGTACAGGAAAATAAAAAAATTACTGTTTCGCTACGCATTTAGAGCAGAGCTATTGATGGTAAATTGCTAACCGTTGTGAATCGTATTAAAATAATATTTTTACGAAAATATATTTTTATATTTTTAAATCAAAATAAGATGCGGCAACGCTGGAACAACAATAGTAATGAATGAATGTGTAAGAGTAAATTTAGTTGCTTTCATTAACGCTTACATTTTATTTTATTGTACTTGTTTCTCTTCTACATCTTGAATTTATTAAGCATATATAAATATGACACTTGTGTGGGTTATTAACGGTCAATTTTTGATTTTATATGTACATATACACATTTTCATCAATTTTTTTAAGCTTTTCTGAATTAAATAATTTCTTATATATAATAGTACAAAAATATGGTAAACTTATGAAAATAACAAACGATTTCAAAATTGGATTCTCATCACGATAAAGTAATAGTGAACTATTTTTAAAGAAGAAAATATTTGAAGTAGAAATTTGATTGAATTATTTTTCATTTATGTTGTTGTGGAAAATGAAGAACAAGCAAGAAAATTTAAAAATAAATAAAATTAAAATACGAAATTAAAACTGAATATAATAAGTATGTTTTTTCAGTATATGTACTTGTTTTGTGCCGTACTTCAAAACTTCAAAATACTTGGAATAGTTTTTTATGAATCATCATGTTATGCTGCTATATATATGCACACATACTACAATATCATTGCAATGATCTAAACATCGGTTAGCCAATGCCATAAAAGCTCTACATTTCAATTAGCCGGCTTTTGAAGTCTATTTGTTTGTTGGAAGTTCTGAAATTGTTGTTTCATATATGTTCATACATACTTTTTACATACAGCATATGTATGTGTGCATATACATGCATTTTTATGTAAATATATGTATGTATGAGTAAACAAAATGATAAAATTAAAGTATATAAAATGACTTTCCTACTCTAAAAAACGTTAAATAGGTATATGTATACGTACATATGTATTTCAAAGTTGTTTATATTAGATTTCTTTTTGGCATTGCAAGTTGTATATATCGAAAATATTTTACATCAATCTCCCCGAAATTTTCAGGCAAAGATTGAAGTGACTTGTTTATTTCACTTGTTAATTCACATATTTATATTGCAAAACTAAGTAATCACAGTAGAAATCGTGGCGTAGAAATACATATCGTTAGCTAAAACGCAAACGGCCCTATCTAACATTTTGATAATTTTACAGGAGAAGCAGTAAGCTGTTTTAAACTAATGGTATAATGTCAATTAGCATGATTTTCACCAGTATTATAAAAAAGATGTGAGAAATTGAGTTCTTGCAAATTAAAATAAAATTCTAAAATATTTAAGTAGCCTATTGGTTGAGTCCTTTGGTACTCTAATAGAATGAAACCAAAGGCCATATCTACAATGAATACAAAGTAGATTAATTTACCTTTTTATTTATTAGGAAAACTTTGTTTGATAAATTTAATTGTATGTCGACACTTTTTATTTATTTTTAATAAACATTAATATTATGTGTAAATTCATTTCAATATTGCATCACAAAAAATGTATTAATTTAAAGATTTGCGGGAATTGGAATAAAGAGGAGTGAATTTAGAAAATATAAATTAATTTTCAAAGGGTATGCTGCCATAGAAATAATGGCAATCTTTTGAAAGTAGTGGTTTTAAATCCTGCAGATGCTGCCACTTCATTTTATAAACTTTTAATCGTTCTTCGTGCAGCATCGGAGGTAAAGCGGTAATGATTTTATAATGTCTATACAAAAACTCAGTTAGGTCTTCTTGCGTTTATGAAATTAATGCTGTTGTAGATAGGGCCGTTTGTTTTTCGTTAATAATATTGGTAATTTTGGTCAGATAAGTCCAAATTTTTTGTGGATGTGTATTTCGATGCTATGCATCAGAATCGATTTTGCATTTTTTGTAGAATAATAAAAATAAATTTTTTTTTGTTAGAATTTTAACTTATCACACAACTTAAAGTGCACTGTTTAAAATCAAATTTTCAACAATTGAATTATTACAGATAAATCTCCAAAAATTGAATTCCCTGCTTGGCTACTACAGTCCTCATAAACAATAGTATAAAACATGCAAAAACCTTGATCATGAATTAATAATATTGTTTTATAACACACGCGACTTAAAAATGGATAATACTATGAGTTGCATTACATAAATAATTAATAATTTTAAATGCGTGAAAACGTTTAGGTTTTGTTGTCCTGTGCTAATTTGTATGCGCATACTCGTACATACTTACATATATATTTCAAAAGAGACAAAAATACTAAAGTAGAGACGGTCACAATTTTTTAAGTGAAATAAATAAAAAGGTGTTTAAATTACGAACCCATGAAATTTTTTCAAAACAACATATTATTCTCTTAGGTATCACATATTTTTTGAATTTATAGATTAGAGACGAAAGACTACAAAAGGTTTTAGCTTTTCACTTTTTGTAAGAAAATAATATACACTGGCCAATATCTACCCGCTCTAGGGATATCTTACATGACTTTCGACTACGTAGTCAAACAAATTATATTGACTACATCACTCGTATCTTTTTCAAAAAGAGTGTAATTAATCCAATAGGATATTCGAATGGTTTATTTAGTTGTAAACTTGCTTGTATATCCAAAAAAAATAGGTTAAGTAATTAAATATCATATTGCTTAGTTAAGAATTTCTGTTAGTAGCAAGAGATGATTTACACAACATGAAATTTATGAAAAAAATATAGTATAAGTGTTGCCACTGTGCAATTCAATTAAAAGTAAAACATGTGCACATTATAATTTTGGACGCACAAATCTTTATTATGCGGGCAGCAACATTAATAATAAAGACGGAAGTATTAATTTCAAATTGTTTAAGTTATTTATACTATATAATACTAATTGAACAATATCTACTTTTTTATATTTTTAAGAACATTTTATTCATATACATATGTATGAGCGGTAATGATTTCTCTACGCACGCACCAAGCCTTACAGTTTTATTTTATTAAAAATTGCTGGATTAATAGATTTTCAGATTTGTTTATATACATAAAATCTAAGGTACTATGAATTTCTTTTAATATGCGGTTATAAAACACTAGTGCATCACTTGTATTTTATTTTCTTGTATGTGCCATAAATTAAAAATATTTCCCAAAATGCGGCGTATACAACAAAATGAAAAAACTTTGGATGTAGAAATTACTATAAATAAAAAAATTGCTTTCTCAGATAATATATATAATATATCTCAGATAATTCTGCATAGTCGATGTGGAACTCTACGCACTTTATCGATGAAAATTTGAGTCCATGCTTTTCACTCCGATTTTTTTAATATTAACTTTTGAAAATTTACGTTCAATTTCCCATCAAAAATCACACGGCTGTTAATCATCAAAAGAAACATTTGATACGAAAGCAGAAAGATAAAAAGTAGCATTGATATCTTTTTTTAGTTCTGAACATAATAAAAATCTTACATAATTTCGTAGTGGTTTTTCGTAGCTTTTATATAGCTGACTTTGTAAAAAAGTAAAAAATAAATAATTTAGCTACTCTTTGCTAGGGTTTTTGTGAAATTATTTTTAAGTAAAAAATTCTTTAAATATGTGTCGATTTTTCAATTATAAGCCGATACGATATTGTTGCTTCTGCTGCTAGTAAAAAAATCATATTGCTAATGATGAAAGAAAATCAATAAAGTGCCCTTGCGCAATTACATTTTTTTTCCAACTACACAAATCTCTCGTTATTTACACATTCATGTGTACAAACTGCTTATACATAAACATTTATTATAAACTATAAACCAAGTGCATTTATACTTGGTAACGGTTCTCAAGACTAAAAAAAAAGTTCTTACTTTTAGAGAAAATAAAGCAGTAACTGTGCAAATACGTATACACTAATCCTTAAAAGGAGTTGATAGTTTTATATAGATGGCAGTAGATTGACATATGCAACAACGAAGAGAAGAAAGGTTGCATTCTTTTATTATGCGACGTGAGAATAAAGATAATAGCATTTTAATAGTTATGACTCAGTTATTAAATTATTAAAAATATTTTGTAAAGAATTCATTAACAAAAGGAATTTCTCGGGGGACGCTGAAAAAATCGTTAAGAATTACGTATTCAACATTCTCTTTATTTCAAGAAGTAAAGCTGGAAATAATGCATCTGATTAGTTAAATTTTTAAATCGAATTAAATTTTTATTTTAAATTGCAGACAATATAAGCTCTCTGCACTGTAGAAAATTAATTATTGTAGTTCATTTTATTAATGGTATATTTAATTAGATTAGATGTATGTATGTAAACCCCTTAATAAGTTAAGTACTTCTTTATAAATTTGTATCTATTTTAATTTGGATTAACTAAAACTATTACTATAAACAACTTTTATGTACATACATACATACATACATATATCACAGCTCAAATGAAAGTACCATCGAGAATATAATAAAATGAATAAAGCGAAATAATTTTTTCGATGTCTAGCCCAAAAATACCAAACGGGAGTTGATGAAATTCTATACTTTAGCTAAACTAAATATTATAATTACATTGCATTTGAGAATTCAGTTTACAAACATATTTTTCATACAATTTAATAAGAAAATTGGAATGAAAACAGTATTTCTCTTTACTACACTAAATATAAACTAATTTTACAACCGTTTCTTAAATTTTATGAACAATCAAACATACACTAAAAAGTTTTCGGCGTTTTTAAACGTTCCATCTTTACATTAATATGAGTAATAAAAAAATATGTTTTACACTTACACAATTTATAGACTCTTTGGCGTCTGTCTAATTGCTTTTATATTCTATCTTCATGATATATGTACATGTGTTATACATAATAATATTATTTTGCTAATGGTGCTACCAATGTAAAAAATGTTCTATCGCACAAACAATTTATTTTTTGTATGCCTGTAAAAATCTGTTGTACTAGTAAAATTGAACTTTTGTACTAAATTTGCTCCCAATTATTTAGGTAACTGTATAATACATTGCAAAAACAACACCATAATTATTGGCAGTGGAGTCAATTTGCCAACCACCATTGCCATCTGACAACATGTCATCATCAATTTAAATATGTACTTATTAATAATATATACCGGAATTTTTCAAACCGAAATTCATTACGTTAAGATGCCTTAAAATTTCTTATTGCTAAACTTTTTTTGAATGAATATATGTTGCTAACCCTAAAATCCAGCAGGGTTACATACATTGCCCTAGCTCTTTCTTAAAAAAAAGAAGAGATCCAAAAAATAAAGCCAACAAAATTTTTGTTTCTTTGTTCGCTTAGTTATGACTTCGTATTGGAATATAACTTATACAATATATTTTTTGTAGCAAAAAATTACTGCGCGCGTTTCTGTCAGAAAAATCTCCTTAGAAATCATTTGTGCTCTCTCTTCATCTTCTATGCTTTTAAGCAAAATATTTGCACTCATTTGTTGAACTCTTTCTCTGTCGCTCGAATAGTGCAATAATCTCGTTTTTTTTTCTTGTTAAGGTTATGGCTAAAACGAGCTACCATGGGTTGTGCAAAGTTTTTCCCAAAATTTTGACAAGTATTGTCGATAACGTTGGTCTATTAACACAAAATTCTCGCATAAAAATAATTGAAGAAATAGTTAAAAAGGAAAAATTACATATACATACA